>CM037865.1:45360868-45620868 GCA_021292105.1 Anadara kagoshimensis
AAGAGATATTCACCTTTCTGTAGCACCTGGGCTCAATTCCCTGGTTGAATTCACGTATTGAGCCTAACTTGTCAGTTTCAAAGTTTTTACTTTACTTTGGGATTGTGATTTGGGCGTGCATGTATATTTGTTTCTGATTATATTTAAAATGTCCTAATCGAGAACAAATTATAATGAATATGGTCTCGTTTAAGCCGATACTTGATATTATATCCAAATCGATATTCCTGTTATATGACTCTCAAAAGTAAGCAAATTTATGAGTGTTTTAAGACTGTCTTAAGCACAAGGTGTTAATGAAATAAAGGTAGGTGTAGGGTAGGAGTTTTTCAGCAATCCTTCAACCATGTGTTACAAAAAATAAATATAACATAATTTTGAAACGGAAGGCTATCAAAAACCTTTAAGAAGATGATGCAATTCATGTAATTTTTAAATGTAGTTCAAATCCGTTTTTATAATCACAGTGTATATCAGTGGACAGTGTTTATTGTATATCTGGCTCATTTCCAATAAAATAAAATAGGTCATCAAGTCAATATGGTAACTATAGGAACCATATTTTGTTGAATACATTATTTCTCAATAGACATTCTTTAAAATGACGGGATTTATGTAATTTTAAATATGTTAAATATGTATATTTGTCAATTGAGTTTCATTAATGACAGCGATTCAATACACAATGCATTTTGAATAGATCTACCTGCATAAGCGTTTTAAAGAAACCCTGGCTTTCTTCCAAGTTTCACATGTATAAAAAAAAATTAAGAGATTATCAAGTCGACATGGTAACCATATTTTGCTGGATACATTAATCATTATTACAGGCCTATATACAGATATATAGTGTATAGAAGTGTATAGATGGATAAAGAGTATATAATCAAAGTATAATATCACTTTTTAAATCTTATGTTTCGACAACAATACTTAGGATTTGAAGTTAGACACATCCACTTTTTTTTAAAATACATTTGGAGTACTGGCAATTCAGTATTACATAACTATTTCGAAAAGAAGAATATAATACAGTTACATGTATGCGGGCAGAAAATTATGGAAGTAAGAAAATATAGAAAAAAATGTAAGTTGCAATAGTTCTTTATAAAACTTAAGAAACATGTAAATCAGAACAGCGAAGGATGCAGTTTGGCCGCGTTAACAAAACTAATATTTGCATAAGATAATGATAGTTTTAAATTTATTTTCCAAAATAAATGCAAGTCATTTAACGAAAGTCATATAAATACATAGTAGGGAATTTTATTCTTGAAAAAAAGCATTTACAATAAATGGTTTTCCACCATAAATAGGTTGAATGTCCTTGCTATAATCTAAACACGAAATGAAGTCATCCAAATAAAATCGTTTAATATTTGGCATATCATCTATAAATTCTTGAATCCGAGGTTTTAGCAAGATTGTGTAATCAATAAAAAAGAATCTGTTTTATAATGCAACAAATGATAAAGGACAAACAAAAACAAAAAGTTTAACTTCTCTCGTGACCTTTCATATTTCATATGGAATGCCCATACAGGACATTAGCACCCAAAATGTCACCAGAACGGAATGTGCATTCAAACGCTTTATCTGTACAAGTTTTACGATATAAGATTTTATCAAAACAAGCAGGTCCGATATAAAATAATCAAAAATAGTAAAATAGGCACACATCGACCTTGAACTTTTTACGTAACAAAACAAGGAAATCTTACAAACATTGACTTTAAAAGTATAAGATATGACATTGTATTTGAAAACGCAGTATATAAATGTGTCACATGGGGTTCTTTAAGTGCGTGTTACGGACTTCTTTCCTTAAATATACCTTTATGTACTTTAAAATAAATACACTGATGTAACACAGGATAATTCAAATGTTATCATAGGGGTAGTTGTAGCATAAATCCCTTCATATTATTATCATAAGTAGCACTTTTTATGCGCAATAGGATTTAAGGAATTAAATGCATTTTACAAGGTGAGTATTATTCATTATCTTTATGTTTTTATTAACAGAGAACGATTACGCTTAATGTTGGATAAGCTATGGTATTTATCCATTACCCATCATATGAAATCAAACATTTAGCCAGTAGCATTGCATTTTAGCTAAATAGAGCTTTATTTAAAAAAATGAGAAGTTTTAAAAAGTATGTTAAACCACAAATTCAATTAAAATTAATTTAACATTGTGGGTATACACATGTTTAATTTCCAAGAACAGTTGATACAGGAAATTTCCGTTCATAATACATTCTAGCATTTTATACGGGGAAAAATATGTATCAGACTTAAAGACGTTCAACAGGTTTTGTCTGTAATTATTTGTCATTGAAGAAACAGCTTTTACAATTTTTATATACTATTGGTTTTAAAACCCGAAAAATGTTCATTATTGTCTTTTTGTGACATCTCTGGCATATGTCATATGTCAATTTGTGAATTGATAGGTCTGGTCTAAAAATGAAAAAAACAACTTTTTATTTTAACAAAATCCAAAAAAATATCCATTTATGCTACATTGGCTTCTGTGGGTAGTCAAATGATAATTTGCTCCTGATCTTAAAAGTATTTGAAACTATTTTACACGTAGCGGATGTATCTAGCTGAATAGGAAGTGCTTACGGAGCAACCGGCCTCACTTCCCTGGTGGAAATTACCGTCATTAATCTAATTTTCCAGTTCCAAAGTTTTCTTTGGGATTGTGTTTTGGATATAAGTTAGTTTGTAAAATTAAAACTGGTACAATATGTAATCTTTTTTGCTTTTTTCTTATGTTAATTAATGTACAATTTTTACGGGATTGCATTCAACAAAAATTATGTCTCGGAATTTTAGCGATCCATAGTGACGTAACCCCGATTTAAACTTTTTATTTTATCCTAAAATTAACCATTCTCGAAATTCCATTAGATCTGTTTTTGTACCTGCCTTGGCATATTTAAATACCAAACATTCTTAAATTACAACAAATTATTTATTGATTTAATAAGAAATATTGTTTAACAAAATGATCCAATAATGGATCGATGACATAACAGTTTAAAAGTTAGATATGTAATTAAATCTTTTAATAACTAAACAACCTTTTTATGCTATAGATATATTCCCTCTCAGGTAAGTTGTAAATAGTCAAACAATTTAAACTTTAATAGTATTTATGGAATACGCCTGTCAATTTTTGTCTTTTTTGAAGGACCTATTATGATTTAAAGGGCAGAAGGTATTGACTTGATTATCATATATATGTATTTCTTTAAATGTTTTGTACATAAAAACGACACTTTAACACATGTATAAGCGATAATTTAAATCTTAAAATGATTCACTTACAGATAATAATCACTATTTGTAATACCATAACCTTTGTGTGTCTAACTAAATACCTGCTATTATTGTTTATCTATATACATAGTTTTTATACCTGATGACACCTCTGATTTATTGGGACATTTCCAGATTTAAAATTATATCTATATCAAAGGTTACATAGTTGCATAAACTTGCATTGAGTATTGAGTATAGTTTAGTTATGTGTGACGAATATACGTCACCGGTTACCGAAAAGTTTATGTCTTGTTTCTATTTATCTATTATAGACAAACACGAGTGCAACGCCGATAAAAAACTATGCGCAAACAGAAAATACCCATTCAGAATTTCGGGACAATGTATACTCTAATGCAAAACACGTTGTCGAAAGAAAAAAGGTAAGATCTTAATTTACCAATTACTACCACTATTGTCACAAGGGAAATAACATGCATTTGCAACAGATTTGCAATGTGTAATATTTAATGATTATGACGAATATACGTCACCGGTTACCGAAAAGTTTATGTCTTGTTTCTATTTATCTATTATAGACAAACACGAGTGCAACGCCGATAAAAAACTATGCGCAAACAGAAAATACCCATTCAGAATTTCGGGACAATGTATACTCTAATGCAAAACACGTTGTCGAAAGAAAAAAGGTAAGATCTAAATTTACCAATTACTACCACTATTGTCACAAGGGAAATAACATGCATTTGCAACAGATTTGCAATGTGTAATATTTAATGATTATGAAATAATTGTTTCCATCTGCTACACAGTTAATTATAGTTTCTATATATTTTAAGACATGATACTTAAGCTGTGAAATTTGCATTGGTGAAAGGTATTTTTCCTGCAAAGCATACTTTGTAGCAGGAACTGAGAAAAATTATTAGCTTCTTGTTTTGTTTTTATTTATTTATTTATTTTTTTTTTTGATTACCCGTTTTAGAATAAATTATTAATTTAGATCATACACTGTCGCTTGATTTTCAAATATCCATAAACCACATGTCCTTCGAAGGAAATAAAAACAATCTAACCGTAGCGAACCTAATACTGACCTCTTTACATGGTATTGTTAAGTTGTTGCAAAGGTTAATTGTGTATACACTATGGTTCTTTTACTTATTTCGAGGGAGTCTGTTTAGGATGGGAAACAATATTATCCGGGAAAACCCGGGAAAACCATGTTTTGGGCATAGGAAATGACAAACGTTTTTAAACTAGAATCTAGATGGGGTTTAAAGTTATACGAGTAAAAAAAACTTTAAACCTCAAACTAGTGCTTCAGTTTGCTTTAGTTTGCTCGTCCACCGAAAGCTCATAACGCTAAAGGTCAAATACTGTGTAAAAGTTGAATAATATATTGTAAATTGAACAAAAACTTGAATCATTCATCCAAAAGAGAAATTTTAAAACCAGAAATATTAAAGCAGGAAATAAGTCAGTTCTTTTACTCTGCTTCTAATCTTATTAATTCAAGAAGTAGTAAAATCAAAATAAACAATTTAATTTTATATAACACTTCATGTCAAATTACATATTAAAATAGGCATGATGAAATTTCTTCTAAACTTTGGTTTCCTGGTATAGCTAAACAGGAACTTTAAATATACATATCGGTATATTTACACTTCCTTAAAAATGTACTACTTGTAAATAGGTTAGCTATTTATATTATAAAAATATATAGGATATAAGAAACGCGTAACGATTTAACAAATATTGAAATATGATGTTATACATTGTCAGATACCTTTTAGTTGGTCATATCTATTACATAGCAAAGATAACATGAATCCCACCCACTAAAAATATAATATAATATATTTTATTATATAATTAATAAATTCTATCTTTATGATTGGCTAAAACGGTAACACGTGACCATTGGATCTCACATCATATACCACGGATTTTCCGGTGAATATCAAATTCGGTGTACGTCATCGATTTTTGTTGACGTTCTCCGTAAAATGATTAGAACGTCATCAATTAAGTGTACGCAAGTGACGTTGACGTTACATCAATTTACACTGTAGCGTGTAATTGATTGTGTCTCATCCAGAATGCCATTTATTTTTCATAGAATCAGACTTAAAAAGTCAGAAGGTCTAACTAATGCGGGATAGTTTTAGTGTGATCAACCAGGGTGGGGAGGGAAATCTAACATCAGAAAAATAGTTAGATTGCCTGGTCACCGGTTTGAGAAAACATTTTAACCGAAGTGCCACAGTGGCTAAATTATATAATAAAACAGTTATGGACTTTTAGTGGTTGTATATGGTGTGATATTCACCGGAAAAATAAATATTGACCTCGGCTGTCGCCTCGATCAATATTTATTTTTCCGGTGAATATCACACCATATACAACCACTAAAAAGTCCATAATTGTATAATATATTATATATTATCATATAATTATACAATATAAGCACAAGACGAAGACTAAACTTTTGCACAGTAAAAATATACAGAAATTCTTTTATTTACAACTAAGAAAAACGATAACAAGCACCACACATTTTATATGATGACTAGTCTTTAAATGTTTGAAACAGAAACATATGATATATTAATAAATCTGATAAGAATACCTATTCTTTTTTACATAAATTGAAACACCATAATGGGACAGTCTTTCGGCGCAGGCGAACACTGAACAAAACAAACCAAATGACAACATAGTAAAAATAGAGTAGACACAATTTTGTCACAACATATATTCCATGTCCTGTTTCTTTGAACTCTTCAGTCTCAGTGGTTAATGTTTTATTATAATTTTACTAAAACATAATTTTCATTTTAAGTGCAGCAGAATCGTTAGGTTACTTTTAATTGGTTTGGTACATTGCCTGATTCTACTAATTGCCTCTTTCTTTCTGTTGTTCAATGTTGCTCTTCATATATATGTACAACCTTCAGTATATTTGTTTCAGTCATTCCGCTTCCATCTGTAAAATTACAAAAAATATGGATGTGTTTCCTATCACAGTAGGGCATTCATGTATTTTACTGAATGCTTATTGTGATTATCCATGCTTAATGATTTATTGAGGAAGGAAACTATTTTCACTTTAAATAGAAGTTTGAAATAGAAAACTACGATTGCCAAGTGGCTAACAAAGTTTGATTTTCTGGTTTGTGTTTCGGAAAATCGGGTTTGTGGTTTCTAAAAAGACTACTTTGGTAACACAAGTAATCTTAGGCAAAAGAAGAATGTACATGGAAATAACGCTTGATATTTCAAATTTAACATCACCAATTCTAAATAAAACGAACTTACTCTTTAGTAAAAGAGATGTGTTTGTTTCCAAGTCATTGCTTCGTATATTGTTTCCAAATTTTTTTTATATGAAAACTGCAGCTTCTTCTTACATTAATTCTCGTAACTGCAGACATGTTCTACCCATTGATCGTTTCCTGGGTCACAGCTTCGCAGTTTCATTCTACAATAGAAACATCTTACACAGTAATTTTATATTGCTGAAAACTGAAAAATACTAGTTGTTTATATATAATTATAATGTATACAATTTTACTCGATATCCAGAACGTTCAAACTGTAAAGCCTTGTCTTGAACATTAGAAAGACTGTTGATTTGGCTTCAACAAATCTTTTCAGTTCTATTTTGAAGTAAATTCTTTATGGAAATATCAAATTACCGATGGTGACGTGATTAAGTTTACAATCAAACATTGAATCACTATGTAGATATGTACCTTCGAAATGTTGTATTCACATAAGACCTGTTTTGAATTTCACTTGGATAAATATGTGTATAAAAGTGGTCCGTCCTAAGCGCGCTTATTGATCACAACGCCACTCATCGCCTAAGTTCAAATCGGGACATATCGAAAAGGTTTGTCAGTTCGCTAATCGAAGGTCGATGTTTTTTTTATCATTCCTGATGAACCTACTGCCTCGATATAAGTAAAAATGTCATGACGGTGCGTAAAACAACAGTAAAAAAAGTATGAAATCCACATTAAATAAATATCGTAATTTCATTGTTGTCAGTTATTTGAGTGGTGACATTTTTATGAGTACGTTGCACTAAAGATCTAAATTCCGATAAACCTTCAAACAGATATAATTAACTTGAATTAAAGTATTGTTATGTGAAAGGTTTCTGATAACAACTTCAATGAAGACATAATAGTAATTTAACATGTATTATTGTTTTGTTATCTGAATTTTTTTTTGTTGACAGCATAATAAAGACATAAAAGTAGCACATTAATTCATTATGCTTTGCTAGGTCTCGAAATTGATTCTTATTTAAACAAACAATGTGACCACTTGAACTATCTGATTCACGCCTAAACCATAGCACACACGTTAACTCGCGTGTCGCAGTTGTTAGTTTGAATTACACGATATTGACGCCGTAAGAACTAAAGATGTGCTTTGGAACTTAAAACGTAAAGAAAAAATCTGCCTGTCGGTAAGTTGATATATGTATATTTTTCAAAATTATTATTTTGTAGTTAAGTGTCAAAGTACCATGCAAGATACACAAGAATCATTTGATGTTGATATCATTTATCTTGCATTCCTAATCGGTGAGTAACTGCAACTTTTGTTATGACATGGCTTCTTTATTTATCACACTTACTAGTAATTAATTTATCGATGTAATAATAATAATGTACATATAAGAACAAAAGTCACGTTTTATTATCGTTCAAGGTCAATCATGTCAAGCTGAACTCGTGCCAAAAGATGTATTAAACGCCAGTTTAAAATTAAAAAAGAAAGTAAAAATATGATGTACGTGTGACACTTATTGACAAGGTACATATCGTTTATAAACAGCATGTTTGGACTTGCTATATACTTTGAAACAAAAATTAGTTGAAATGCAAAACTACAGAGTGCTTGTAATAAACAGAGAAGAAAAGAGTGTGTCAAATCATTTTCAATACAACGCTTCAGCTGCCTGAATTTGGTAGGTATTTTTTTTAATTTAAAGATTTATAATCGATAGAAAGTGTATACTTATACTAGACAAGCAATCACTAAATTAATAACAGGACTTTACACCTTGGAATGATTTTAAGATTCTTCTATAACCTGAAAAATAGGTCTCTATGTAATAAAACCTAAAAATCATATATTTCAAATCAGAAAAGAAGACCACTGGCGACATTCAAAATATGAGGAAAGCCAAATTATTACTAAGTTAGGAATAAATATGACAAAATCCATCTGTAATATCTTTAACAGTTTTAAAGGTATTGTAATGCGTATTATGGGGATTAATTATGTACATT
Organism: Anadara kagoshimensis; assembly: GCA_021292105.1. Classification (NCBI taxonomy): domain Eukaryota; kingdom Metazoa; phylum Mollusca; class Bivalvia; order Arcoida; family Arcidae; genus Anadara; species Anadara kagoshimensis. The sequence continues at coordinate 45,369,481 of CM037865.1, forward strand.
TGTAGCTCGTTATGTGTAATTTTGTTTATTGACAAGTTAAAAGGAGCCTCATTGAAGCTAGTTTTCTTTCAAATTCTGTTTCAATGACTACCGGTCTTTATTTCCTTTAAATCAATATCGTGTCTGTCATTACCTTTTTGTAATAGGTTCGATTTTGTTTTTAAGAATCGATTACTCTTAATACTATAAACGTATTTATTTCCGCGATGTACTAATTTTCGATAATTTGGCGTTGATTTGCTTTGCGCAAAAATTAAAACCTAGCGAAAATCATATTATGCCCATTGGTTATAGTGCACAGCTCAAAAACGCGAAAATTTAACGACGCGGGTATGTCTAAACTTCCTCTATCGCGAAAATAAATACACACGAAATTAAACACTTTCACAGTATCTGAGGTTAAATCACTGGTCAGAGAACCACGACTTTCAGTTCTCTGTACTGACAGTTAGAATTACCTTTCTTTTCTTAAAGATTGATATCTTACCTACTATCTTCTCTCTACCATTGCGAAAGTTCTATTTATGTGTATACATTCATTGTCTTTTATCTGAAAAACAAATAAATTTTTTGATTTGTTCCCATGTCAATTGAAAAAATAATGATGCAAATATACTGGGTATTTTACACGAAACAGGTTACCCGGCATAGTATATCGTAGACAATATTTTCAGTCAACAAGATGATACCAATTGGACCGTATAATTTCTAAAAAAGTATCACTGTCGATGGTGGGAAATTCTTAATTGACTTAAACATTTTTGAAAGGGGACGGGCTGTTATTTTCTTCATCTAAACGTTATGCGTCAGTCAGCATACTTTATTCTACTTTAAATGTCTAGTGTTATAGAAAAGGAGAGAATTACACAGTGAATACAATACATTCTTGCAGATCTTTTTTTAGTTAATGAAAAGCCTTAAACAAAAGAAGTTCGGATATGGTAAAGTATTTCACATATTATAAAGTTTTTAGTCGTGTTTGGACTTATACCTCAAAATGACACACACAAAATGTTGTATGACAAACGTGATGCATTTTCTATTAGCAACCTTCCTTTTCTGTGCAGCAATATAGTTACTTCTCCTGCTTATGGTGTCTTTGTTTTACAATTAATATATTCAGGACATTTTTATACAGAATCATTATATTTATCAACATTATTGTGGTGACGGTGGAACATTGATTTATAGTATCCCTGTGTCAGTAAGATTTTTTGTAATAAGTTGGCTTCGTTTCCAAACATTCTAAACAAATTTGTTACTGAAAAAGTGGACTTAGCAGAATACATATATTGTGAACCTCAACTATTGTTCTTACTTCAAGAGTGTGCCATAAGAAGCCTTCAAACCATTGCATTTACAATTATCATATTAGCTTGCAAGAGTGGAGTTTTAGGCATTTAGGCAGTTTATGGTTGAGGGAAATACAGAGGCTTGTCTCCCTAAGGGAACATTATAAAGTTCTTTTGGGGAAAACCCTCCATATTTCCCTCAACCAGGGGCACTATTTACTTTATTATACTGAAAAAGTCAGTCTAAAATCGTCTGTTTAAAATGCATTTAATTGCATAAAATGTTTAGGTGTCCCTAATAATAAAGGAGGGATATACAGACAGAAGTATTATTACTCGGTAGTTTCCGTGTCTAGCGGTGAACATTGCAATATCCCATGACAATGTTGACTGTTCGTTCAAACATTGTGAATTGTTTCATACCACGTGATAAGAAATCGACAAATGATAGTTTAAGAATTTTCGGTGAGGAATAATAACAGTAATTAGTTTTATTAAACACTCCATAATCAACCCACTAGTCGTCATTATAAAAATCTTTTGGATTTCATCCAAAAGTGCATGCCATATATCAAAGTTGTTGTTTTTTTCTTTTTTAAGAACAAATAAAACATGCCTAACTCAAATTTTACGACTTTTTAGCGCAATTGTGGTTTGTGTCTCTCAAGAATGAAATAGTTTTTGGTGGGATTTTACATTAGAGATACAAATGTATGTGATATATTAAAGCATTTGTATTATTTGATACTAAAGTTATGTGCCTGCTTCCAAATTGTTGACTTCAGTCATTTTCGATGCAAAGCACTATCTATTTCTATTTTTACAAGAATGCAAGATGTATTCAAAGCGTTCTTTTCTGGAAAAATTCATTTTACGCGATACTTATAAAATATCACACCGCTAGCATCCATAATTAAGGCGAGGTAACGTTTAAACTGACAATATTAATATTCACCATGTCACCAAACGGTCGAGTGGTATTGTGTAGCAATAGCCGCCATTGATCCAGTAATTAGGCAAAAAATGAAAGATTGCGTATCAGTCAAATTAAGTTAAAAAATACAAAACACAAAAATTCATTTTTGCTCTTGTCTTACTGTGAGTCTGTCTCTTGGCGTTTTTATATTTTGAAACGATAAATATTCTGCTTTAACATTGCAATATGTCTTTTGATAAAGAGAAAAGGATGTTTCGGAATGTAATAAGATTTTTTTTCTTGTCATTTTTGTTTATTATTTCACAATTCCAAAAGGGAAGTAAATACTTTTAAAATTGGCGAATGAAATTAAGATTAATCAAAATTATTAACAATTATTTTTTTCTCACCGATATTTTATCAAAAAATCAGGGATGGTTTAAAATTGAATGCCTTTTTCTTAAACCCTTTTTTCAGAATTGGAATTAGTTTTATGATGTCAATTGACAAATTTCTCTTACCATACACTGTTAGTGAATGACTCATTTCTGTGTCAAATATGAGCTTTGGGTTCTAATATCATGTATAGTTCTGTTGTGGAATTACCAGAAACAATTAACACTGGCTATGCAAGTATTTCGTCAAACAGTGTTGAAAAATTCCATACCAGGAAAAAATGTTGACCATACTTTTACTGCCTGAATTTTACCGGCAATTTTGGACGCGTAGATTTTAATTTTTTCTTATTTTAAATTTTAGAGGCCTCGGGGGGGATGTCGAACGAACTACAAATTTATTTAGCACGACCTAAACATGTAAACTACCCCTATAGAAGTTAGCACGGATGCTCCGAAGGAAAAAAAAACACCTCCTGTCTATCTATTTACAGGCCTGTCGAATTGAGAATCAGTGAAACATGAAACTATGCAACGTAAGCATTTTCAAAGATTATATTGGATACAGAGTTGCTTATCAACATTATTTATTATGGCGGCATAAAAACTTTTTCAGGGAACATTCATACATCTAGGTTTGCAACATCCGTGTGTTTAATGTTTATTTATAAGCACCTTGCTATGTTGATTCCGAAGTTCCAGCAATATCTACCATACAATGAATATAAAATATCATCGGTTGTAGTAGCAGGTATACTGTTGTATCGTAGAAAGTAGATTTGACAATAAAAATGTTGTCAACACGTTTGTTATAAAATACAGCCTTTTCTGTGTGTCAATTTTAATATATATATATACTTTGATAATAATAATAATATTAATAATAATAAAAATAATAATTACTATTCTGTACAAAACAGTCCGTAATAGAAAGTCAAATCAAAAGCATGGTATGATATATTTTGAAAAATCATGTACAAATTGTACATGTGAAAAAATGGTTTGTAAATTAACAGTTTGCATATGTCTTTAACCATTACAAATCGGAAGATATTTTTATCAACTTACCTGGAAAAACCCCATGGAAGAACTTTAAATCTTTAACAAGCAACTGTAAATACTATGTAGTTGTACAATATCAACTATTTATAATCAACATTATGTTCTTTCGTGGGATTGCCTATCGTATATCCAATAGCCTTACTCATATTTTAAGAGCGCTTATAAATGAGAGCTGTGCAACTCATTCTTCAATGTTCATTGGCAAATGCAAAACCACAGAAATATTTTAAATCTATTTACGTTGGGTAGCTTTAGTTGTGTGCAAATCATACAGAATATTTCTCCTAGTGTTTTGATTACACAACATATTGAACGAATAAATGAGAAAAGTTCAGTATCGCTATTTTACATTGTTTTATTATGATAATACATTTTTTCACACATTGATTGTTTAATTGACTTCATATATTAAATTATCTTTGTAAATTTCAATTCGAGCTAGTAGCAACTTAATGAACATGATCGTTTAATTTGCTTTCTTTTTGCTTTATGCCAGTTTTCAAAGTTTTTGTTTTGTTTTGCTTTTTGTGCTATGTTTTGGACATATACCGGTATGTTTGTGTTTGCTTTTATCGATTCTAGAAGCGCATTTAATATCTATATACTGTTTTCAATATGCGATCATTCTATATCTTAAAGGGATTGAGCAAATGTGTATATTTACAAGAAGCAAGTCGTTGCTTTAATTCTTAATGCAAATAGACGATGAAAATTAAATCTATCTGAAAAAATAGGATTGGTATTGGGAGTTAAAGTTTTAAAAAAAATAAAAGTTTTTCATGTATATGCAGGATACTGTAAAAGTGGCTATTTTTGCGAGTGGAAATTTTCGCGAAATCGGATACCTGACATTTCACGTGTGGGTATTTTTCGCGATCTTGCCTATTCTGATCTTGTGTGGCCGCTATATGTTGAAACTGAGCGTAAAAATCTCCCAATTGCTAAAAGTAATGAAGCAGCTTTAGCCATCTTTGACATGTTTGCCGCACATCGTAGCGAGAAAGTTTTAGACAAACTTTAAACTTCTAATATCCGTGTTGTGTTTGTGACAGACACTGACGAACTACAACCCTTGGACCAGACTATTAACAAAAATATGTAAAAAGAAGTATATGAATACAAAATTAAGGAAGTTATCTATTAACCATATTTTGTAGTGATTGTCTTCTACATTATTAAGTTAACATATTATGTATTGGAAAGGCACAAAGTTCAAGCCATGCAAAATAAATTGTGAATGAATTTTTGAATTAATAATTATATCAAAAGTGTGATTCTAGTAATGACTTGGTAATCTGGTGTAAAAAAACTCTATGTATTTTGTCTAATTTTGAAATTGAAAATTTGTAAAATATTTAAATTTTGCTTTTTTAAAAATATTGGAACCTAAAATCAAACATACCAAAAGTGTTGACTTGAAAAATAATTAAAAAACCAGTTGAATGAAAATAGTCGTGCATCTAACCTCTGATATTATTTATTTCTTGTGGCAATTATTTTCGCAAAAATTGAAGATCGAATAAAAACTTCCTGTTTGTCAAGTAGACTTAGTCATAAGATAATAAGCTGTTGTTAAATATCGTACGATGATGACATAATTCTATATTTACATATGCTGTGGAAATTCCCAAGATAAAAATAGAACGTATGCAAGCATAAAAACAAATCACATAAGCTACTACATGTAAACATACGGCGTTAAGGACACAGTATGCATTATAAGCACTTCTTTAATCAACTTACAAAATGTTAAAATCTTGATTACTGATGTGTATCATTGCTCATATAAACTAAGTATGAAAGTATGATTACCATCAAATTTGTCATGAGGAGATTTGATTAGTTTTGCTGCGAGTGTGCAACTACAATAATTTATTGTTTGGTTTGATATAATCCAATGAATAGTATATACGTGCTCTGTATTTATCAAATATATAACTTACTATATGAAAATAAAATTAATATATCTAGTTATTACTCCAATATTTATGGTAAATTGCTCATGGGATGGGACTCTGGTTATGAGATAGTAAAATAATGAAGTACCTTTGAGGACACTCTAAAGTCTGATTGCAATAATCAATGTAGTCTCTATATGTGTTTGTCCTCCCTTGTCTTGTTTCCTAGTTTATTTGCTTGTTATTAAGTGTTCTTGGTTACCTTGGCTGCCTCCAAGGACATGACATTATGTATATAAATAGCTGCAAAATGTTTTCTCTATTATAAGGTTTCCGTTCGTAGTGTTTTTTTAAGAATTAAGTTAATTTGCATGCGAAAAGTTTTATTTATTTAACATATACAAGAAAAAAAAAACAATATGCTTAAAAGGTATTTATGAAATGTCGATTATGTAGTAGTGAACTCGATCGTGACGATATTTGTAATATCTGTTTAGTTAAACATTAAAATTCTGTCATCAGTTCTTATACATGTTGTTTGTGGTTTTGGCATATTTCCAGATTACAACAGGAAATCAGCTATGAATAAAGTCATCCCCTTATTGAAGTATTGATTGCTCAAGGTTACACACCCTATCATGACATAATTTTTTAAGCTGTATTGTAGGTTGAATACCACTTAACTTAGCTGTAGCTGAAACATCATCACTTTTTTTTAAAAATACCGTCAGTCATTTAACTTAAATCGTGATATTGAAAATGCTGTAATATAACATTATGTAAGATGCATAAGCCAATGCAGGAACAGATTAATTGAGGTAAAATATATATCAAAAACATTTAGAAGAAAAAGTTATTATACATTGTTTTAAAAAAAATCTTCGCCAAAAAAACGGCTTTAAGAAAGGTGGCGACTTCTAAAATAGAACACCCTACGTTTTCAGAATACGTAAAATCTGACTAGAACGTTTTATGCAATTTTTTGTCAGACTCATGCCTCAAACTACAAATTCAGAACAAGAGGAGTAACACTTTGGTGCCAGTATAAGATTAATGCTGTAATAATATCCTTTTCGCAGTGCAGTGTCATAGAATTTTTATTTTCCTTGCCCAAGAAATTAGTGGTTGCTGATGGTGTTGTTTCTTTTTTTTCTTTTTCGCATGCATGTCTCTTTTGTAATTGGTTGATTGCTCATGTTTTGACTTCAGGAGTAGAATACGTTATATGTTATTATCATTTCAAGTCATGTCTATAATGGTTAGAGTTCCGAAAAAGATAAGCCTAGTACTACATCAAGGATAGGGTATGGTATAATTATTGGTGTCACGATGGTTTAACATGTTATTGTAAATACTGTTAAGTTCCTTCACTCGCTATCAAGATCATCTTAATTCCGAACGGAAAATCTTTTTATAAAGTTTTTATTTCCATGAACCAAGTAGAGATTTATGAAAAACAAACATACTAATCCATGTCCGAATCACAATCCAGAAGCAAAGTATAAAACTTTGAAACTGACAAGTTAAATCAGACACGTAAACATCCATCAGGGATGTGAGGCCGGATGCTCCGGTAGGGTACGATTCTCCTGTTTAGCTAGCTACACCCACCACGTGTTTAATCAAAATTGTGTGAAAGGAACATGGAACTGTGGGAAATGTTTAAAAAAATCGAGAATATATAGTATGCGTTTATATTATACATCATAGAAATAACATATTTCAAATATGTGCCGTATTTGCGCAGATTGAAGAAACTGATATTGCAGTTTCTCAAATGAGGACAATGCATATTATAACTGAAAATGAAATCAGAATTTCTGGGTAAATATCGTGAAAATGTTTGAAAAATGACGAATAATAAAAATAACTATTTGATAGTGTTTTGAAGATTGTAAGTTATTTCATTCAGCTTTCGAACGTTAAAAATTTCGAAAAATAAAAATATTAATACCACACATTATGTTGTTTTAATTATAAAAGTTAATGCTTTTAAAAAAACGGTTCTTCACCGATCTGGTCTATATGTAACGTATCAGAATGTTTGCATTTTTTGTCTTCGCTGCTGAAAATGTTTGCAAAGTCCTGATACTTATTTATAACTTTTGTGATTTTAGCTCCAATTGATCCTTATCGTCATATTTTCGTTCTTTAAATTGCCAAATATAAAATGACTTAAAAAGATAGAAAGAAGACAGCAAGAAAAGAAAGAAAAATCAGCTATGATCATATTAGTGCATTCAGTAATTTGTACTTGCTAAGAACATGTTTTGTTTGTGGACAGGGAATATTTAAAGTTAGTTAAACTTGTATTCTCAATAAAACGTTTGACCTTGGTCTTTCTTATTTTAAACATAGTTACTTTTGGTATTATGACATTGCAGTTTTAATGATATGCTTTAACTTTGTCGGGGATTTTATCAAACTTGTATCCTCACTAACATGTTTGACCTTGATCTTTGTTATTTTAAACATGATTATTTTTAGTAACATGACAGTGCAGTTTTAGAATATGTTTTGAAAATGTCGGGGATTTTTACTGAACTTGTTCCTCACTGAAACATTTGACCTTGATCTTTCTTCTTTCAAACATGACTATTTTAGTAACATGACATTGTAGTTTTTAGGATATGTTTTAACTTTGTCGGGGATTTTATTAAATTTGTATCCTCACTGAAACGTTTGACCTTGATCTTTCTTATGTTAAACATGGTTACTTTTAGTAACATGACATAGCAGTTTCAGGAATATGTTTTAAATTTATCGGCTATTCACAACTTACAAACCAAGCTAAAAACGAAATAAACAGAATATTTGCCCTTACCCTCCGTATGACTTTGCAATTTTCACAAAACATAATAAAATATGATTGGTGCTTCACGGGGATATTTTAATCATGAACCGTATGTTAATAGAGTAAGACCATTAAGATGTTCCTATAAGAAGTATCATAGATGGTTTTCTTTCAAAGAATAATTATTACTTTTACCTCGGTAAGTATAACAAGTTTTCTACGTTTTTGTTTTATAATAACCGGCCCCAATTTGTGATTGTCTTTTGTCGTATTCTTTGCTTCTTTCTTTTCTAACCGTTTATTGTGTTGTGTTCTTGGTTGTAATAACTATGAAACATGTCTTTTTTCAACACATGGAAAAAATATTTAGTTTCGTGTTTTGGTCAATGCACTACTAATGAGGATGTATTCCGAAATAAGGTCAGGGGCTCCGGAAGGGTAAGCATCTCCCGATAAGTTAGCTACACCCGCCAGGTGTGTAATTAAAACTGTGTAAAAGGAACATGGTACTATGAGACGTCACATATATCCAGGGTAATCTTGTACACAGAGACATCAAACTTAGCAACAATACTGAGATGATAAGATTTTCTGTCATTGTACTACTGACATGGTTTTATATGTCCTTTTTCTTTGAAATTTGTTATAACCAAATACTACCACTTAAAATTAAGTCTATTGGGTATTGACATTGAGGTCCCGAATTTCAAGGTATGTACTTAAAAGGGTCATAATGTAAACGATAAAATATGCAAATTGAAACAAATTGCATCATTTCCACAAAGTAATGGATCGCCCAGTTATATTTTTGAAAAACGGTGATATTAAAACGCGAGTTTAATGTCAATTCTTTTTCCTGTTTTCCACGCTAGAATTCAGATGTTGTCCATTTAAAATTCTTTCTTCTTTCCTGTTTGGTACAATAAAGTAACATTTAAATATAGAAATTACGAAATTTGATGATTTATTTCCTGGTATTTCACTTTATATTATTATTGTATTTAAATTTCAAACAAGGAAGGACCTACTTCAATATCGTGTATAATTAGTATTTTACTTCCTGATGTAGGAAATTATTTTTAGTATATTTTTAAATTTGGTCCCTTTATATCCGGGACGAATCTACGTAAACTCTATCTTGTGTGATAACCAGAATGTAGTAATAACATTATTTGTAATATTGCATTATAAAGTACAAATGTACTCAAAATATTTTTATCACGATAATGATAAGTATGTGTTTTTCATTTCTTTGTATTGTTTTCTTTCGTTTTTTTATTTTTTATTTATTTCATTTTTGTTGTACAGGTTTTTGCTTGCAAAGTACATATTTTTCGCCCCTTCTATCATTGTAGTATTTCATTACGGAACAAGATAAGCTTCATGAGCCGTACCTTGCAATTGCTGTTTTAGTTAACACTAAACACTGTACTTTGATCACAGGTTATTGCAAAGTGCATGTTTTCAGCTATTCACTTTTTGCATTTTTAAAAGCTTCCATGAGAAAACGAGTCATACAGCGAAAAGCTTCCTGAGCCACACACTGAAATCGTGAAACGTTTTTTGGATGCTTACACTTCCGGTGCATCCGGTCTCATTTCCCTAGTTTAACTACATTTGCGAGTTACTTTGCTTTACGGTTATGATTTGGACATAGATTGGTATGAGTAATGGTGTTTAACGTCACAGTCAAGAATATTTCACTTATATCGGGACGTCGCCAACTATAGGCAAAGGTGCAGAAATTTTGCCATTGCGTTGCGCTTATGGCATTATACAGCATGGTTCTTTATCGTGCCAAGCCTACCAAGACACGGGACATCGTTTATTTTAAGTTCCCATCCGAAAGAACCGTGACTTTCATTTCGTAATGCCGAGTGCTTGGCGAATGAACAGTCACTACCCACTTTTAAGTCTTGGATCAGACCCGGGCCGGGTTCGAACCCACGACCTCCCACTTACGGAGCGAGCACTCTACCAACTGAGCTACCGCAGTGGTTGACATAGATTAGTATGTTTGTTCATGGGTCGACCACTTTTTGCGGTCGATTCTGTGTTATGCCACAACTACGGTAATGTAAATTATAATGATATCACCTACATAGTCAGTATAAGCATTTGGTTTATGTTTTTGTCGTGTTTTTAATTCTGACAATGACTTATAAGTAAATCGTGTCAACTGCATATTTTTGTTAAAACTCGGTTACACAAAGGTTTCTTGTGATGTTGATGTTGATTTTGATTAAATGATTAATCCCACAAATAATAGACATCAGTTTTATTACAACATAATCAACAACTAAATTTTAGCAAAACACAAGTATATAGGGTATACACAGTGCAATCCCAATAATTTAGATAATAATTTAGAGAGATACTAATCAATGATTTAGAGCCACAACAACAAATATATGTATCAAGTTAAACCGAGATGTTAAAATGCCCAAAAGCATTACCAAAGGTTAGTAAAATGAAACTTTGTAAATTAAATGGAACACATTGAACTTCCACCAGGGAAGCCAGTCTGGGTGTTCCGGAAGGGTAAGCACCTCTAGCTATCTACATCACCACTTGTGTAATATATACAAAAATACCAGACTGTATGATAATGTTACAAATTGTAATAATGACATAATATGTTAACATGGTAATATTAAAAAATAAACGATTTAGTAGATTCGCAAAATGTAAAACAAAAGTCTGTTTAAACAAGATATTTTAACATATTATACACGGCTCTTGTTGCTGTGCGTTAGTGGATCTGCAATAAATAATTCACTATGCATTATGCATTGTATTTTACATTTCTGGGCATAGTTGTATGAGATATGGAGGTTCCAAGTACTCAATGAATAATATCAAGAATACTTTATTTAGACTTGCAATTGTCGTCTGCTAGACAAACCCTGACTGTGCCCTTGATTTCGTTCCTACAAACAGGACAGTTTTTCAGAGCAGGCGAGCACTGGGCACAGCAAACCAAATGACCACATGGTAAAAATACAATCGATACAATTTCTTCACAGCATATTTTACACGTTCTTTGTTCTTTGAACTCTTCATTTTCAGTAAGTAATGTTTTTTTATCCTTTGCCTTGGATATTGTTTTCAATTTGTGTGTAGCAAAGCCGTTTGTTGGCACCTTTATGGTTTGCTCCTTTGCTTGTTTCTGCATATCTCCTTCTTTATTTCTGTTAAGTTCCTCTTCATATTTAAAAACAACTTGAAGTACATTAGTTCCTGTCATTCCGTTCCAACCTTTAAACATGACATAAAAATTAAAATTAGAATTTTCTTTAATAATACCGTTAGTAGATGCAATTTGAAAATGACAATAAAGCATAAAACTTGCCACAGTCCCGAAAAGGAGGTATGATTTTGCCAAACTGATATAAGTATTGGAATCCAAGATTGATGCAACAAAGTATAAAATTTGAAATAAAGCCGTGATATGTATTACTTAAATCCTCTTATTTTTCTATGTAAGTTGTTACGATTTTACTTTGGATAAATAAGTTTAGTTTATGTAGTAGGAAAAAAGACGAGGGTACTGGTGCTACGGAAAACCACATATTTATTATGGACGTGTTAATAAAATACCCCAAAAATCGGATATCAATATGTAGCGGATGTAGCTAGCTAGTTAGATCAGAATTGCTTATCATTCCTGGGCAACCGGTCTCACTTCCCTGGCGAAAGTACACGTGTTTAATCCAATTTACAGATTTTAGTTTTTAAGTTGCTTTAGGCATGTGATTTGGACATGGAATTGTATTTTAGTTTTTGATTGATTGGCAAAAGACCACCAGGGTACCGATACCCCAAAAACATATGTATATTATGGCGATGTTAATAAAATTCACTAAAATTGGGTACCAGAAAAAAACAAGAACATCATTAATGAAAATCAAAAATAAAAACAATTACCTTTATCTTTGAGGACTTCGTCCACTGCCTTCTTTACAACTCTAGGTAAGTACCCCATGTCTAAAACACTCTGTGCTGCAGAAGTCAATAAGGGGTTTCTTTTCTCTGTTGGTGAAGGTTTATAGCTTGATGTGCCAGCTCCTATAAAGTAATTGATAACTTAGTAAAGGTTATATGAAACTGCTATGGTAAAATATATTATTAATCAGTTATAGTATTTAATGTTTTGTAAATCAGAAATATAGTTTTTATCAATAGTATTTTAAAACATGTACTGTACCTCTTTTTCATTGATTATTTTTTATTCATTTAATCATTATGCAACATATGATATGGGTTATATTTTGGCTTTAGCACTTAATTTTTGTGTAACAAATGGGATTTTTACACATGCAAATTATTTTTGTTCACTTGGTTTTGTTTCACCAGTTCTGTAATATAAACTCGAAAATTTAAAGACACTAACCATGTGTAATAGGAGGACTGTCTGCCTCTACATCTTCATTTTGTCTATTGTATCCAGGATTTTTAGAAAGTGCTTCCTCCTATAAATACAAAATCCATTAAAATTAAAGAATTTTAATAATATACTTAGGTACCTTTTGTTATGATTCCAACAATATTAATTTTCATAAACTATTAATCAGTAATTTTTCAGCTAGTTTTCAGAAAATCCGCCATTTGAAGATTTTAGCGGCGTACTTTTAAATCTCTCGTCGTCATATGATAGCCAGTGCGAATGCAAATGAATTATATCAAAGTAAAATATTCGCGGAAGATTCAATTTCGCGTCTTGTTAAAATAAAAGAAACGTTCAATATATAATAGAAACTTACTATTTGTGCCTCACGCACAGCTGCTTGGACAAGATCAACAAACCCCTGTCCTTTTTTCAAGCGCAGATAGGAACATTTACTTGACCAACGGGCATGTTCCACCCACGGATCGTCTTCTGGGTCCCAGTTTCGCAATCCTATTCCACATTGGAAGCATCTTACACAATCATTTCCATTACTGGACACTGAAAAATATTAATTCATTGCTCTAAAATTAAAAACTGTTTATCACTATTAAACAAAATTGTCTTATACCAAAATTTTGAAAATAAAAATTTGCTTCTCACGGTTTGCAAATAGTTTTATTGTAGTCATCACAATATTGTTGATAACTATGGTGTTTCTTTATTCTAGATAAATTTGACGTCGAAAAGTTCCATGTTTCTTTCACTCGAAAGTTTGATTTTACACGTGACGAGTGGAATTTCAAGTGTTTAACTTTATTTGTCAGTTGCAAAGTTGATATTTTATTGTTATTGTATAATGAAATGATAAGAAATGTTACAGTCGCTATGTGGTGCACCAGTAAATATTATACAATTATTGACTTTTTAGTGGTTGTATATGGTGTGATATTCACCGGAAAAATAATTATTGATCGAGGCGACAGCCGAGGTCAATATTTATTTTTCCGGTGAATACCACACCATATACAACCACTAAAAAGTCCATAACTGTTTTATTATATAATTTTTCCACTGTGGCACTTCGGTTGACAATGTTTTCTCAAACCTGTGACCAGACAATCTAACTATTTTACCGCTGTTAGATTTCCCTGCTCACCCTGGTTGAGACCGGCAGATCACACTTAAATTATCCCTCATTATTTAGATCAATCTGACTTTTTAAATCTGATTCTATGAAAAAAATGACATTACGGATGAGACACAATCAATCACACACTAAATTGATAATGCCATAACGTCAACGTTCTATGAAAAAAATCACTTGCTCACACTTAATTGATGACGTTCTAATCATTTTACGGAGAACGTCAACAAAAATCGATGACGTACACCGAATATGATATTCACCGGAAAATCCGTGGTATATCATGTGAGATCCAATGGTCACGTGTTACCGTTTTAGCCAATCATAAAGATGGAATTTATTTATTAATAAACAATCTTAACGTTTGCATATGTTGACATTCAAAGTGCAGTTTTATATTAGATTATTATTTCATTTTCATCGAGCGGAACAATCAATTATGAATAAAAAATTAAACCATAAAACATAAGGGGTCCTATTTGGCTATGTAACAGTTGAGTTTCAATATTGTTTTACAATTATACAATCTAAAATATTCTTAAAATTAAAACATATATTGCCGGTACACCGAAGTGTTAATAATATATAATGCGTCCCTATTCACTAGTGCTATTTTTATACCTTACGTTATTCTAATATCACGCATTGGTTAATATAAAACTATCACATGTGACAAGCATGTAAATCTATAACTATTCTATGTGACTCACGGTGAAATCGACGGTATTCGGATATCGATCTCAAGTAGAGAATATAGCATTAATGAGTGACGTCAATTGTAGCGATATTATACTGTGTACCACGTTATGAGCAAATGCTTGTAAATAAAAGACGGCATTGTTGAAGCGTTTGAATAACAAATGTTAATAGAACAAAACAAAGATTTAATTATATAAGAAAATTCAGAAGAATTACTAGTATATACAGATCAAGTTGTTTAGATCAAAATAGAAACAAAATTTGGTAAGTACATTCACATTTATGACGATAACCCTTTCTCAGAGTTGTTTTTTAAAAAGATGTCATTGAATAAATAAATTTAAAAAATAATTGTTGCTTAACGCGATAGATAATAAATACTTTGATAAATGAACAGATTGGGTATGAAATGCTCTATAACATCATTTTTGCAGGTGTTGTAAGCGACTACAATAATAAGTGTTTTAGTGTATGGTTAAATCTGACATTTCAGATCATACTTTATAATGATAAATTAATGAACACATAGATGATATTATTTTAGTTAAAACTAACCGATGTGACTCCCATTTAAATTTCTATAGTATTCTTTGGCTTACTTTGGAGGTTTTTTTTGTAGTGACTTGATCTTCATTAAATTTGTTATGTTTTTTTCCAAATATTACATGTACAAATATGTTAAGATTATACAATTAAGACATAAAAGTGTCAATCTAAAATCTGAGTAGCATTTAGTATTGCGGCGTGGTAACAGTTGTAGAAAACAGTAAAATATGGTCTGTTTCAAGCAAGGTGCGTGGCGTCTTTTAAAATAGACTATGTGACTCAGGCTTTAAAGTAGGTATCACACTTCGTTTTTAAAAACGTCCGTGTTGGACACATATATTAGATACGTCAATATAAAGCGTTGCAAAAATCTTTCAATCCTTCGTAGAACAAACATGGCTGCCAAATGATGTTTCCAAAGACTTTATGGAAGTGCATGTAGTGCAAAATATATTTCATCAGATCAGTTTCATGAATACAGAATAGGAATGTGACAAGGCAAATGACATAAATAAAAGAGATATAGCTGAAATTGTTATGGTAAGTAACAATGAATTTTATTTGGTAATTTTAACACAATTACTTACGTACATCATTACTTGTGTGAATTGATTTTCCATTTATTCGGTTCATTAACAGTTTTGATTGCATTGTTTCAAAAAAAGATGATATGCTGATTTGTTTTCAATTTTATTCTTTGCGTTTGGGTATTTGGTACTTTTAAGTTCTTTGTTTTAAGAAAAAGAAAAAAAACTATTTCTAACTCCATGGGGCTTATGTTGTAATCATTCTGGAAAATATGATAAAACAGATTATAAGCCTAAATTCATACTTTAAATGGCGAAATGCCAGGCCAGTCCTGGCTGTGGTAAAACTGGAGCAGGACAATTGTACTTACATGACCTATTTGAAGCAAAACATGTGACGTCTTTAAGCTGTCTTATGTGACTCATGATAACATAGAATGCCGGTTCAAAAATTATGAGGTTTAAATTTAAAGCACACATCAGTAAATATCTATCACATACATTTCTATATCATATAAGTTAAGATAATTGTAACTGAATGGTGAAATAAGCACATAAATTCATTGTGTTTTTATCGTGGAATATCACACAAAATACGCATACTGACGACTTATGGACTGTTAAGGAATTATAAACTACATATCTAGATCAAAGATTCCAATAGACAGAATTTAGTAGGTAATTGCATTGCTTTTATTCTTATTTTGTTAATACTTATTTATTTTGATTTTTTTGGGCATTTGTCTATACTTGGCTGCACGTTAAGGAAAAAATGTAAACGACTGGCTTTAAAATAAATGGGATGGTTTATGTACACCAGATCACATTAAAACTACATCATTTTTTATATCCAGCAGGTGCCCTTTCAAAGTCGGACGATTATATTAAGGGGATCTATATCTGTTTAATCTGTCTTGTTTATGCTCTTGTTTACTGTTTTAGTTTACTATAACTTGTCTTATTATTTTTTTAGTTTAAATTTTACTTTGTTTCATGAAGTTACTCTTTTAAATTTGTATTATAAAGCATTAGAGTACCAGTCTAAACACTGACTTGGTACTGAGTCTTGTGGAAAGGTAAAACATAACAAAATTTAGAACAATTGTCGATGATCTTATTTGAGCAAGGCGCGGAGCGTCTTTTTAAATACCCTGTGTGACTAACGCTTAAAACTATGTGTCAACACGGACGTTTTAAAAGACGTTTGAATAGGCTAGTGCAAAGTCAATCTTGCATGAAGGAATGTGATACCCATTACAGACGTCAATACTACAGTAGTGATATGGTCTTATATAAAACGTTGCAAACATTCGTTTGAGCCTTCAACAAACATGTCTGTCAGTTGGTATATCTTTAGACACTTAGTGGATGTAGTATTACAGTTTATTGTCATAAAATCAGTAACTTATAAACAATGAACAAAAAAAGTGTAACAACTTATATCATGGATACAAAGCAAAAATTGTAAGTAACTATGAATTCTGTTTGGTGAAAATATGATTTAAACATTTTCACGTCCTTTAACTACAATCAAGTTTCTACTAAGTGAGTTCATCGATGATGTATCGATTATTAAGTGTTTGAAAAAAATATGATTTTTGGGGGTTGGGTGGGTTCAAAATTGTTTAAAACTGTTTATTTAAATTGCAAAGATTTCTAAGCACACACGGCTGATGTTGCACTCATTCAGAAAAACGTGATAAAGTATTCACAGTTTAAGTCTGACCAGGTCGACCTTGCTTTAGGGTACAAATGGCCCGGACCATAGCATTTATAGGTCACTAATTTAAAGCAGAACATGTGACGTTTTTATGCTATCAAATTTGACTCATTTCATTGCTGACAACTTATGTTTGGTAAGCCGACCTTGTGTTATGGTACAAATGCAGCATAGCATTTATAGATGACCTAATTGAAACAGAACAAGTGACCTTTTTAAGCTATCTTTAAAATAATTGGCTCAGTGTGTGGCAACTTAAATTTTGGTCACGGGATTTTCTGCCTGAAACATGGTCATATTATTGACGTCAATATTTACCGCCCACACACATTTCTATACAATACACATTTTTCAACTTTAAAATTATAAAAAAAAAGTTGTACAGGCCATTAAGAACTAAAACCATATTCCATTTCGGATTCTAATGATCAGAATGTAGTAAGTCACTGCATTATTGCATTGCTTTACAACAGAAAGATTTGAGAAGAGATTTCTAAGCACACGTGGTTGGCGTTGCAATCATTCTGATATCAAATGACTAGCTCAAAGCTGGCGTAATGCCAGGCCAACCTTGCGTTATGGTACAAATGCAGGATACCAGTGACCTAATTGAAACAGAAAATGTGTCGTCTTTAAGCTATCTTTAAATTATATGACTCATAGCAAGTGTGACAGCCTAAATTTTGGTTACAGGATTTCTGCCTGAAATATGATTCACATTTGTGACGTTAATATGTTCATCCACTCATGTGTGTATACAATACACATTTTTTTCAACTAAAAACGCTAAAAAACGAATACGGACTATTTCTTACCACCATCTCCGTTTTAGATTGCCATGATTTGAATTTAGTAAGTATTATTGTATTGCTTTCTGGACAGTTTCTTGCAGATATTTGAGTGTAAATTTTTCTGCTTTTATGCTGGCATAATGCCAAAAACTAGCATTGTGTTTCTAACGCGTAAACATCAATTTATAGCAACCATAGATATATAAGAGATAAAGTTGTGTGAGAAACACTACAGAGTTTTTGTCATGTGATATTTTGAAATTATAAAAAAATAATGCATTCAAAAGTAGCACATGGCATTTCTATTTCTATACCATGTGATTCACGTCAGTAGGACAATAATTCAAATCTCGGATATATAAGTAGTAAGATGATACATGCATGACGTCAATGTACAATATTGGACACGTGGTTACAACTGAACGTACCGTTTTAACAAGAAATTGCTAAACAAAGTCAGTTTGGTGCGAAGCAGTTCTATTTGAAAGTTTGAAATTAATTGATTTGTTCACCAAAAATTTTGTGAATACTGTTTAAGGTGTAGTTTTCGAAACCAACATGTTGTGAAAAGACAAAGAACTACAAAGGAACAACCATAAACATTTGTTAGGAAAAATGCATGGTGTGCAATCACTTTAGTATAAATTTCAATTGCTGGAATTTGGTAAGTAATTTAAGATGTTTTTAAACAGTTTTTTTCAGGCGGTCAAGATTAGCCTACATAATATTTTTACCTTGACAAAGTCGGCTTAAGGTCAACATCAAGGTCAGTGTTTGGAACAAAATTGTTGGCTTTTAATTTGCCAAATTTCATGGCTGATTAGTTAAGGCTTAAAACCGTAACCAGCATAAAATATTTTTTCATGAACCATAACTAAGTTTGTACGTTAGTTTACTGTTTTAGCGTTATACAAGTTCGGCCTCCGTTGACATTACCAGGGTTGACGTTAGTCTAATTCTGTAACTACTATACTAAAATGACCGCCATTGGCGACGTTAAATAAAATAATAAATTCTGATAAGTGCAAATTTCAAAACAGAAGCTTAAGATTAATATGTTATGCATATTAATGCCTAACCAGCTGAGCCGAGTTGCACAAAGCTTAATCAAAGTTAAAAATCGATTAGGCCAGAATTAGCCAATTATATGACATTGCGCTAATTATAGTTACATCAATGACTAACTTCGTTCATTCTTTGTGCAACAGGGCCCTGGTAATTTTAGACATAACATGAATTTTTTAAGCGATACTGAAAAATCGTTAGTTTTCGTGCTTTCCCAAATTTTCGTTGAGCACTTTCGTGTATATTCTGACCCACGACTTCACATAACGACGATATAAACTAGATATTACAATCTAACCTTAAACAGAAACAACAAAACACGAATGAAACCCAAATAAATAACCGCGACGTTTGGATACCACGAAAATAAATTATTCCACTGTAAAATTAAAAACGAAGTGGTTATAGTCCTGTACGTGGCAATAACATTATTGTGTTATCACCACTTTTTTTATAATTACGTATTATGGATTGCTATTAATATATCTGTTAAGTGATAATTAAAGTATAAATAAAAGAAATGTGTCATATTTGGGCTAAATTATTTTGATCAAAAATGTAAAATAGGTAGATCCGCCATTTTGTTTTTATTTGCAGTTCAACACGACCCGAGATCGATCATCAATTATCGATACAGCAATTTTTTTAAGAATATCAATGAAATTTGGATTTAATTGTAAATTCGGCTATTTAATCTTAACTCAATCGATGTATGTCAGGGTGCGTACGGTTATACAAAATATAAATACGTGGTAATAACATTTGCAAATTAAAAAAAGGTTACTTACGAGCATGGAAAAATCCACCTTCAGCCATTTCCTCTACGTTTTTAAGATCTGCGGACCAGTTTCTGTAACTTGCTATTCTAGCTGCCTTGGTTGCATAATTAGGATATCGAGGAGATGTTTGTTGTTGTCTGGATTGGGTTCTATGTCTTTGAAGATTCGGCTGAGTATGTTCTGTATGGCGATATGCCGGGGGAAATCCTGCAAAATTGGACCCATTTCCACTATGAGGTGTATGAGAAGTGTCATGTCTGTATGTTTGAGGAACTTCGCTTGAATCTAAATTTTGGTTTTCACTGCGTCCAAATCCTGCAAAATCAAATTCGTTTCCGGAATTAATACCACTACTATTTCCGCTGTTTTCCTGATTACTGCTTCTTTGGTTGAACGCATATTGTCGAGGAACTTGGTTTTCAGTCTTTCTACTTCCGGTACTAAATCCTTGGAAATCAACTTCATTTCCGTTATTAGCTCTATGACCACTTTGTGTATACCCTCGAGGAACCTCGTCAGTTTCTATATCTTGATTACCATTGTGACTACTTCCGGTACTAATTTCTTGGAAATTAACTCCATTTCCATTATTAGCACGTTGTTGATGTCCTCGAGGAGCCTCGTCAGTTTCTAAATCTTCATTTCCGGTGCGACTACTTCCGGTACTAAATCCTTTGAATGTTAACTCGGTTTGACTTCTAGATGGTTGGTCATCACCCCTGTTACTATTCTGCTCAAATCTTCTGGATAGGTGAGGTCGATGTCCTGTATAAGAATTGGGTATTCTTAGCATGGAGGTTAAATCACTGGCTAGAGAACCAGAACCATCAGCTTCCTGTACTGACATTTCTGATTGTTTTACGTTTCTTTTTCTTTGACTTATACGTTTTACTGCATCGTCTATTTATTTCTTTGAAACTTTTATTTGCGTAAATTGCTTCATCGAACATACACATTAATCTTGTAAGCTAAAATAAAAGAGATATACATTTTATTTTCAAGTTCTGATAACAAATGAAAATTTAAAGCGATACTAGCATATTGTGCATCGATAGGTACTGGGTACGACCAAATGTCAGTCGCAAAAATATCCGTTCCTTGTACATATGTTTCAAAATGTCCCAATATAGGAATAGAAATTGCAGCTGATACAAACAGCCACCTTAACACCCAACGCAAAAAGAAACGCGATCCAATACAAATGAATGACGAAAAGAGCCAAACACAAAAATCACAATAAATAAAAAAACATACAGTATCATTGATTATAGAACTACTGACTTTGAACGGTCACTTCTACTTCAAATCACTAACAAGTTTTCTAGATAGTTTTACATTTTGATCGTCCATTTAATCCCAATTTTGTCACCCGTTTAGACGATACATATTTTATTTGCTTTTTAATCGTTGAGCTCATCTACATAGGTGAATAAAAAGATAAAAAATATTTTGATGCGCATTTTATTGTCAAAACAAAATTAATAAACTTAAGCTTAGAAATGTATAAGGTATAAAAGTTGTCTCTAAACATAAAATAAAAAATAAACATCAAAGCCCATGTCCAAATCACAATCCCAAAGTAAAAACTTTGAAACTTACAAAATGGGTAAACACGAGTGAAGTGAGACCGGGTCCTGCGGAAAGGTAAGCACCTACTGTAGCTAGCTACACCCATCACGTTTGTAATCAAAATTGAGAGTGAAATTAATATGGAACTATGCTAGATAGTGCTGTTACCTCAGTTTAGCTACTGATATCTATATCTGTCAAGTCGTGCGTCGTACGTCATAGGTCTTCCACCGTGTGTTGTCCTTAATGCGTCTTTTGTCGTTCACGCGTATCTTTTGTTTTTACATTTGTATCTATTCCAGAACTACTTGGGTAAAAAGTGAATTTGGTAAACCTTGAAGATAATTATGTCTGAGTGGAGGACTTTAAGATGAGAACGTATGAACGTACAAAAGAAATGTCTTGGAGATTAAACACACACCATTCTATTTCACCTAAAACACTGATCTCAAAAACTCAAAGTAGAGATATTACTAGGTACTTAAGAGAGATATTGCTGGAATTAGTATATTTATCAATGTTTTGAAAAAATATATTTTTGTATTGTCATGTATATTTAAATATTATTGGTCTTGATATAGTAATCATTTTGATATATAGATCAAGGTCTTAGGTTCAAAAGTCAGCGCCACAGCGAAATGGTTAATAATCTTTATATCATTAAGCGTTTTGTAGAGGTTTGTATCAAAGAATATTGTAGGTATTGATATAATCATCATTTTGATTTATAGATGAAGTTCATGGGTTCAAGGGCCAAGGGTCAAGGTCACAAACGGATAAGAGTAAGAGTAGTAAAGAGTAAAAGTAGTAGAATGGTTAATTATCTGGGAAATTCTATAAACCCTCAATTTGATAAGCATTAAAATATTAAAGGTATCGATACGACCAATTTCGCGAGACACACACACACACACTCACACACACACACACACACACACACACACACTATATATAATATATTATATATATATATATATATATATATATATATATATATGATGAAGGTCATTTGTTCAACGGTCAAGGTCCAGAAGCAGAAGAATACTAAATACTAAAATGGTTATTTATTTTGAAAGCTTTATAAATGCCGATTTTTTTTCCAGAATATAAGTAACATATCCTAAAAACGAGATAGATAGATTGATTGTTTGAATAAATGGGATTTTGCGTCTCAGTCAAGGACATTTCACTTATATCGAGACGTCTTCAGTTATATGTGAAGTTGTAAGAGCTAATGTTCATGTTCCTTCTGTTTCATTAGGGATATAATATCATGATGACTAAATGCTAGGTAGGGTTATTTTAATACTAAACACGTATACAAGACAAGTATGTTTAATGAAGAAGCAGATTTTTCTCTGTAGTTTTTGGCATTTTGTTACAGTCGGACATATAACATTGACATCTTTTTGAGTAAAATATCAAGGTCATTCATGAGTTTATTTAGATAGATGAATAAACAATACCAATCTATGTCTAAATATTAGTCAATCCGTAAGTAAGGTAAAAACTTTGACTTCAAACGTGTGAACTTCCACCAGGGAAGTGAGACAAGGTGCTCCGAGTAAATATTTTTTCTTAATGTCAGTTACAAATTCAGAGAGCTGTCCTGGAAGTAAGCAATAGAAGAAGCGCTATTTTTATATTTATCAAAAAAGCGCATTGTATCAGTTGAAACAAGAAATCAAGTACGTGTTCCTCTGCAACGCTGTCACCAAATGCAAACTTAATATTTCAACTTAATTTTGAAAACAAACACAATCAGCATATTGACCTTTTAGTAAATCTCTCTGGTTTTTCAAGTCAGAAATTTGAATGATATATTTGTATGGCCAAACTCTCAACAAGAGATTAATATGTCATTACAAAATTCAGTCCATGGCTTTTGGCTCGTGTTTTAAATTAAGCACACGTTGTTTTAAAATGGAAAACTGGATTTTAATTTATTTTATTTTATTTATTTATTTTTTATTCTGTCAAACGAATGTTTAAACATCATGTTACACTTCATCCGACGGCTAACTCCGATTTGTGAATCTCTCTCTCTCTCTCTCTCTCTCTCTCTCTCTCTCTCTCTCTCTGTGTGTGTGTGTGTGTGTGTGTGTGTGTGTGTGTTAGTTTTATTGTCTGTCAATAACAAAGTAATGTTTCGCTTTCAAAAATGACTGTAGGGTGATTTTTATTTAAATACAATAATTTCGGTTTCATAGACTTGGTATACTATATTGCAAGTTCTCTTGAATGCAATATAGTTTTCTTTGAGTTTATCAATAGATATAGTAATTACATAGCGTTTTCCCTATTATATCCCTCCCATTTTGACGAAATTAGCAAATGGACATAATTCAGCTGTCCTTGTTTCTTTTTTCTCAAATATGATTCTTATTTTACTGCACTTTTTTCATACCAAAACGAAAAGTACAAAGGGAAATAGTTCTCAATAAAAATTAACATCGTTATTAGGCAAATCGTCCCCGTCAAGATCAACTGGACTGGCTCTCGGTGATGGCCTACTGTTTCACTTTGTCTTGAAGTATTTGAAATCACTGAACATTGATACGACATACGATACTACAAACGCTATGTACATATATATTTATGTATGCGACTTTGGACTACTTGCTGCTTGGTTTCATTACTTTACTATTGTCAGAACCGGTCTGTTTGTGACAGTGAAGTTACGCTTTTTTTCCATAGAAAATCAAATAAATATGAATAAAAATTGATAATATTCACTTACTTGTACCTAGTCGTAGAATCTAAAGACGGTAGACATTTGAACGCATTTAATGATTGACTTTAATTTTTAACCGTTTTGTATGTTGACTTATGGTTATTTGAAAGAGTAAATAAATGTATTTAATTTGCATGCATTTTTTTCTCGCAGAAAACATTATAGTGTGACGTTAGAGTCAGCCGGGTGTACATAATATTATATAATCTTACAAGCTGCATCTCTGCAAATTATATATTTGATTCATATAAAGTCATTTCAGTATATCAATATTATGCCTTTAATTAATAAGTTTATCATCTTGGGTTCGAAGCAATGGTGTCAATATTCGCGTCTTGTATATCAAGGCGGTCAGTTCTGGGTTGGTGGGCCAAGCCCGAAAAAACGTCGGGTATCACAGACAAAGCAACGCTATGGCCTGTGCATGTATCGAACCTGTGCGTTGAGAGGATCCATACATCCGGTGTTTTAGACCATCTCTTTCGTGTAAGGTCTTCGGCATATAATTGCTAACTATAAAACATTTCTTCCGAACTTTTGCTATGTAAGTTTTTTTCTAAAATAAGTATTCATCACACTAATAACTGGATTTAATAGATGAGCATCTCCAAAAAATACGGGTAAAAACCTTTAGTCCATATGGTACTCTACTGCCTCACTTTATTGATATGAACAATAATTTTGACTGCCCTCCTCCTTTATCCAGTCTTAGACACAGTGCCGAAAATTTTACTTAAGTCAAGTAATCCGGAATGGGGACCGATCGTTAGGTTTATGTGAGTGTCCTTCAGTTGCGATTACTGATGTTCCTATATTAGATTCTAACTCTTTAATTACAACATCCATGCTGTACGTTGATTTCAAAACGAAAATCGATTTATATTTCATTCGAGTAAATACTTGTTTTATTAATCTACACATGTAAACCTATAATTGACTCTATAATTAACTCTATACTTTTTGTAATTATTTATTTTGAACAGAGAACATATCCACAGATCAATACTCACCATACGTATTTGAAACACTTATATATTAACGTTTACAACATAAAGTACCTTCACAAAAGGCCTTGTTACGCCACATAGCGGTGTTGCCGCATAAACGTGTTCCAACACGTCTATGCGGAGAATTTCAACGCATAAAATTGACACTTTTATGCGGCAGAAAGGCTACATTCCATCACTATTTTCGTGATGATCATCGTCATCATTATATAATAAAATATAATAAAAATAATAATAATTATTATTATTATTAAAAGCAAAAGTCGAAATTCTGCCAAAATCACAATTTAACGACCATCAACATTACAGTCACCATCGCCACCGTCGGCACGACGACGGTTACATCGCCGTTGGGCTCATACCGTCTCCGCCATCATTCCCCACCTCCTCCTTACAATTACTATTACCAGTATCAACAAAGACTTAAATTATTAATTGTCACCGTCGTCGTCATCATTAAAGTCCCCACCACCGTTCTTTTAAGCAAGCTTTTTTAAAATTTATACTGAGTCGTTAAAATTAGTCCTCTTTATGCGTCAAAAAGGCAGCCTTGCGCCGCATATAAGCACACATCTTTATGCGTTGAACGCCCCCGCATAAACGTGACCAACCTCTTTATGCGTTGAAATTCCCCGCATAGACGTGTCGGGCGCGTTTATGCGGCAACACCGCTATGTGGCGTAACAAGGCCTCCATATTCTGGCAAACTCAAAGGATAAAGCAACGCGGTATAGGGTTTGGGTCCATCGAATATTCTAAGGGCCTTTTTTTAATTTAAAATTCTAATTACCCTAATAATAAATGTACCGAATACACCACGTAAGTTTTACGAATGTATTATTATTTGATTATCTGTGGGCGTCTTGCCAACGGAAACGAGACATGACTTGTCAATCGAGAAATTGTCACTTTAAAAATAGATCCAATGAAATATATTATATTATATAGTATATTGATGTATTATATGAAGACTTATTGAATTGAATTGAATATTACGTAGTAACTTTGTGTTGGTTATTAGCATTCCCAAGTACGTGTTTTTGTTCATTCAATAAGTCATTCAACATTTCAATGATTTCGAAAGATTCCTATTCAGAGTATTGCTTTCTTTTATAACACTGTAGTTTTTATAATTTCACCGTTTTTAAATTCTCAGTAGGTGTCATTTCCTTTTGTGACTCTGCCCTTTCAATTCTCGGTAAAATTAGTGAAAATTATTACACAGAAATATTCCAAATGCGGCTTGATTCCGTCATTTTTAGCTTTTACAATCGAAATTAAAAAATTTAGTGAGGGTACAAATGGAACTCTTTTCCTCACTTTGTTGACTTGTTCATTGATTTTCATTATTATTATTATTATTATTATTATTATTATTATTCTCTTGGTCTTTTGTCAATAAATGTTTTTTTTTTATTTTTTTTCTGTCTTTATTTTTTTTTGTTAAGAACTCAATTACTATATTCAAGATATGGCGACAAAAGTAATATGATATTTCACCAAACACTTGATGAATATTTATAATATATTTTTCTTCAGTAGAGCTAAACAGTATTTTTGTTTAATTTGGGGGAAAATTATAATACCTCAATAGTTTTAGAATTTGATTTGTACTTGATTGTACGAAAAGTGTGCGTAGATGTATTTCCTGACCTCGGCTTTCAATTATTTCTAAGTTAGATTTTCCGTGACTCAAATCAGTCAAGTTTTGAAAGCTGAAGAATTTTGTTGATTTTCAAGGTAGTGTCGTGCTAAAGATCACTCTATCCTTATTAAATCTATATTAAAAATTTGTTAAAACTCTTTATTTGTAGTCAAATTTGCCAGATTTAAAATAAGGACAAACTTAGTTAAGGAATGATTGTAAAATTGTTTTTTTTTATACAGGGGTCCTCTTTGTTACCGCTGTAATTTGTGGCGCGTCTTTAAATTATTAGAATTTCAATAAAGGGGGGGTTGCTAATTATTTTTTACAATATATAATAATAACTTTATTTGCATCAAGCTACATAAAGCTTATAGCACAATACCTCTATAATTTCGTAATGAAATAGGCGAGAAATAACATGCAGGTGTTTAGTCGTTAATGTCGTTTCAGGTGTGCAGTGTTTAGTACTGCCATGTGCTGATTTTAATGCATTTTAATAGAAATTCAAAATCAGCACATGACAGTACATACAAACAGCATCCGCTTTTTGATCGGGAACTCTTTTTAATTATTTTTAATTCTATGTTAAAGGTTGGGACTGCAATGAAGCAAATGGGGTTTTCCAGTTCTTTATCGGTTAAACAAATTATTATTATCAGTTAATTATTGCCGATTACGCGCAAAAAATCATAAGTGAATGTTCCGTTGGACATCATTGTTTTATTAATATATTAATTTGGAATTGGTATGCGGGTTACATCTTGTTACTTGAAATGAAAAAGCAGCGAATTTTCTAATCTAGAAATGCAGTTAAAAGCAGATGCCAAATGATAGTGTATGACTGACGAAAATCCCGGAATAAACATCAAGTAACTGAAACGTAATATACTAAGTGTCATGTGCTGATTTTGAATTTTTGTAAAAATAATGTATTCAAAATCAGCACATGACAACTGATTTTGAATGCATTATTTTAACAAAAATTTAAAATCAGCACATGACATCAGTAATAACAAGGAATGGGAACACGTCACAACACAAATAAATAACATAATTATAGCGCAATAATTAAGTCATGTGCTGATTAATGCATTATTTTAATAGAAATTAAAAATCAGCACATGACACTATTGATAACTCGGTTTATACGATATTGTAATGGTTCTAACCTGATACAGGGCCATTCATTCAAAAATTTCCATTTATTGCATCAACATCAGAAATAATTAATACTAATCAAGTTTTGGAGAATGCAAATTGATACAGACAAAAGCAAAAATGAAAACATTTTGATATTTTTTTTTTCAAAATTAAAAAACAACTTTCCAGTCCGAAATCGGGAGTTTCAAAACAGTTAATAGTTTGTGAAACTTTCGTGTTTTATTTTATCAGATGTATATTCCTATCTGTTCCAATGAGCAGTCTATGGTACAATTTTTACTATTTTGCATTTTTTTTTTTTTTTTGAGAATGTGGATTAGTAGTCGATCTATGGAACTGTCTCGAAGATTTCGTAAATATCAAAATAAGTGAACCGTTTGAAATATGCCTTAAAGTTGCTTTGTTTGAATTCCGAAGATTATTAAAAAATATAAACCTTTAAATTTCATATTTATATGATTTATAACGAGATTTTACATTTAAAAGGCAAAATTGAATAAAGGACACTTAACTTTTATAGCCTCAGAGCATATAAAGAACATTTTCGGCTTTCAGAAAAAGAAATAATTTTAGAAGTAAAAATCATAAACTTTTTTTTTTTGTAATACTGGTTGAAATTTATGAAAATATTTACTCCAAATCAATAACTTCCTGTCTTATACTTAGTATGTCTTAGTATATATACACAAGTTTTCATGTAGTATTTAAGTATTTGTAATCAAGTTATTCTTTAAGTACATGTATTAGTTACTATATAAAGTTTGGTGATTGTAATTTTATTTATGTCACATTTTTTTAAAAACAAAAACGAAACAATTTTTACATATATATTTTAATATGCGAAAAGAGTTTTTCAGAGATTTTTTTTCAGTGATGTTTCTTCCATCTACATGTAATTCGACTTTTTGTAATTTTGTTAGCAATGAATACGGTACAGTGATTAGGATCTTATTTTGTATTGAAGAGCATTTCTATTTAGACGACAGAATTTGACCATACGTCATAAAGCTGAAACTAAGCAGACACAAGTTTGTGGTTTTTTCACAACATGCACATATTGAACGAAAGTCTTTGAATCTTTGTTATGCATCAGGCACATCGACAAAATAGCATTTGACGTTGCTATCATTAAAAACCCCATACCGGTCCATGTTCAAATCACAACCAAAAAGCAAATTAAACACATCGACAACAAAAATGATAAGTAACAAATATACCAATTCCTGTTCAAACCACAGTACCAAACCGAAATAAAACAAGCTAACAAGAAATAATAATTAAAAAACATGACAATTCTTGTCCAACATACAGTTCCAAACCAAACTAAAAAATTGACACAAGAAATAATGATAAAAAACAAACATATCAATTCTTGTAAAAATCATAGTACCAAACCGATATAAAACACACCGACAAGAAATAATGATAAAAACATGCCAATTTTTGTCAAAAATCACAGTACTAAACCAAACTAAAACATTGACAAGAAAAAATGATAAAAAACAAACATACTGGTCCATATCTAAATTATAATCCAAACACAGAGTAAAAACTTTTTAACAATGGCAAATAAAGTTAAACAAGTGAACTTCCACAAGGGAAGTGTGGTCTGGTGCTCCGGAAAGGTAAGTACATCTCCTGTTTAGGAGACACATACAAAATCAAAATTGAGAATGAAAGGCATATGGAACTTATTGACGTCAAATATATATCCAGACAGATATATATGTCATACTACAGGGATATCATACTTATTGTCACAGTATTGTTGACAAGTTTGATGTCTCTGTGTCCAGGATTGCCCTAGATATGACGTCTCATAGTTCCATGTTCCTTTCACACAATTTTGATTACACACGTGGCGGGTGTAGCTAGCTAAACAGGAGGTGCTTACCCTTCCGGAGCACCCGGCCTCACTTCCCTGGTGGAAGTTCACGTGTATAACCTAACTTGTCAGTTCCTAAGTTTTTACTTTGCTTCTGGATTGTGATTCGGATATGGATTAGTATGTTCGTTTTTGATTATATCATACTTATCAACAATATTGTGATGAAGGACAATAAGTAATCCATAGGCAAAGTACTTTAAAAAAAAGTACACCAATTATAGTATACTATTTTAGCTAAAAATATCAACTTGAATATGTCAAATGTAACAAAAATAATAACAAACACAAGAAATAATAACACATAATAGAGAATATACTGATTATAAAACCCCACTTTTGCATTTCAACAGTAAATATTGCTATATATGTTATCCTTGTAGTTATGCTGCTGTTATGATCGTTGTTATATCAGCTAGTTTAAATGCAATCTGCAACGCCTGCTGTTGGATAGGTTAGTATATTTGCATTTATTTTGTCATGCACTTTACTCAGTATTTCAAAACTTTAAATTTGCTTACCTGGACACTTTAGATCCCATATTGTTAGCTTATAAAGTTTTAAATCATTCATGCACTGCACAAAGCGTCAACACACAACATGTAAGAACATTTAAATACGTCAATGCTTTATATATATTCCCATTACTATTTTTAGATTTAGAGGAAAGTCCAATATGCGCAGTGATATAATGGCTTACAAACGCATTATATGCATATAATCTATGCCATTTAGAAACAGACGATTTCTATCTAGGTCAGACAAATCACCTCCAAATTAACTGCGCAAGTAAGAATATAGTTCTATTTGGTCATAGTGAAAGTAAATTAATCACCTAGAAAAAAAGACATAATCAGTATGTAAGTTTAAATCATAATATTTTTCCGAATGCATCAAAATTATTTTTCAAAGAATCGGAAAGTCTGCAAAAGTCTAAAAATAAACAACAGACTGACACGGTTTCCATATGACGTCATTAACTGATTACGTCACAATCAAGTGATATGACATAGGCACCTGTGTAATACGAAAAATATTACACCGTTTTATTCCATCAATAAACAGGAGGGTTATGTGATATTATAAAATAAATGATAAGTATTATACACAATTAGTCATACTAAGCGAAAAATCAAAAACAAACAATATTCCATGTTCAATTTACAAATCCCAATGCAAAAGTAAAAATTTTGAAACTGACAACCTAGGTTAAACACGTAATCTTTCACCAGGGAAATAGGACCGGGTGAAAGGAACATGGGAATATGGGACGTCAAATATATCCAGGGTAATCCTGGACACAGAGACATCATACTTAAGTTATTTGTTAAGAGTAGAGTAAATCTTTCCGTAATTTAAGGACTAGAATTGAATTTTATCTAGAGGTATGAAATTTTTTCGGTTTGCTGGTCTACAAATTTCAACAAAAACTAATATAAAACAGAAGATTTATTGCATTAAAATGTACTTTAATAAAAGTTCAGGTACTCCTCGTTCACTATGTACAAGGATATGACGATTCCTTTTTCAACGATTCATGCATTTTTTGGTGTTAGATGACTTAACAGGACATTTTTGCTGAATTCCATATGATTCATTTGGCTTTATTTCCGCTTTCACAAAAAGGGTGACTATATTTGGCGTGTAATCATGCCAATATGATATATCATGAATTACTATAGACATTTAATTTTGGTAGTTTGTCAGCTTTCAGTTACTAACATTTCCAGTACTTGCATAAGTATTTATTTTAAATATATGTTTGATCAAACAAACCGCACGATTGTGTATATTTGTCATATCTAATCTCTGACATAGATAAATATTGTCTGAAAAGGTTAGCCTATCATTGCAATATTTGTATTTACTGGTTGTAAAAAAGAAATGACGTTGGTAATGACCCACAGCAAAAATATTGGGACTACGCCAATTAATTTCGACATTTATTTGATTTTTTAAATGGAATCTTCAGAGTTTTGCAAAAAAGAAAAAAGGAAACATTGTGTTCAGACATGTTTCAAGTACCCATCGAAAATTGTTTTTATCAAATCACTTATTTTAGTAAGGATCTTATGCCCTATCGCTGTATTTTATACATGTACCGCGTAACAGAGTGATCGCATTGTATGTGGAAGGTCACAATTCGAGCCCTGGTCGAGTCTGACCAAGACTTAAAAAAGGTAGTGACTGTTCTTTTGCAAACCACCTAGCACTTAGAAAAGAAAGTCAAGAGAGTTCAAACTCCAATGTACCATGTCATGGTAGGAGTGGTACACATAAGAAACATTCACTGCACATTGCTTCGACCGCACTGCAAAAGTAAATTTTCTGACTAATGTCATTATAATTTAATTTTTCTTGACTTTGGCCTAACACTCAGTTCATTAATCAATCTTATTTTATGTGTTGGTAGTTTTGTTTTTATGATTGGTGTACCACAATAATAATAATTATAAATAAAAGTATTTACTTTGTATTATAGTAGTAATATGGTTAAAGTTCATACAATTTGTTAAAGGATAATTCAATTTTTGCTTAAAGAAACCAGTTTTGAAAATCGTTTGAGTATTGCCAAGGCGAAATACATTTGAAAATTATTATGCGCCATCATTTTGATTTTTATAAAATAAATCGATAGATTTGTTTTTCAACTTAACAAAACAGAACATTGCGTGTTTCTATAAATAAAAACTGTATATGTAATCTTATTACAAAGTACGTATTTATAAAGTATCACGCGCCTCATACAAGGTTACATCCTGGTCAACCGGTATCAGAGTAAGCATTATATTTGGACTAATCACGCAAAAGAATGTCGAATAGGTAAACAATGCCAATTATACGTGCATGTTTGATATAGTATGATTATTTGATGACCTTTCAGGTTGGTTAACAGTGTGGTTTTTTTATCAACACTAATGATCAAAGTTATAATTAGAACGTATGAAAGAGTAGATAAAAATAGAAACGAAAATTCCCAAAAATATGTCTAAAAATATCTTCTTTAAATGTAACAAAACGATAAAAACACTTTAACCTCATTTGATAACTTTATTATCCAGTAACAATAACGATCTTAGTTACGTTGACTGTTGCTAAGTACAGGCTTTTCAGTCATAAATATTTATATCTTTAGAATTGAAACACTACACTTGACAACGGTTTTGTGAAATTTCTATGGATTTGTATGATTCTTTGTTTGTATTGATTATTGCTGAGTGCACTTTTTCCCATATCAAATCCTCCAATTTCATCTATTCCTACTGCAAGTTTAGACAGTATTAAAATTGTTATGACATTGTCAAGGACTCGATGTAGTTAAAACATGATCAAGAATGTGTGTAATTTTGTGTGTATTTATTCATTTTCATAAAACATAGTTCGGGGACATAAAATCAAACCCAATCCAGAAGCAAAATAAAATTCTTATACTGACAAGTTAGGGTAAACACGTGTTTGTCGTACAGTTTAAAATGTAGCCTTTCGTTTGCGTCAGAATTGAGGTATAAGTCTAAATATCAAAAAAACTTTAGGAATCAGTCGTTTCTTTTATTTCAAACTCGCTAGGATAGATGGCATTCATAAAAATGATTTTAATATTTGCGTCTTTTTGCCAGAATTGAGTTGTCTTTTTATTGTTTTTATAATTGCTATATCATTTACTGTTTATTACTTCATGTTCTCAGTTACGATATCTGATGCTAAATGCAATATTTGAGTTGTAAATGATTTTCTTTTATATTGAAGAAATATCAATACGTCGATAACATATGCAAGTCCTGGACATATTAGGGTAATAAACAACCATTATCTTTAGAATCCACTATACAAATTTTGATTTGAAAAAACCTACACTTCACAACGACTTTTGATTTATTTGGTGTCTTTAGTTGCATTGGCTATTCTTAAGTACATTTCAGTTTTAGACACATGAATACAATTATATTATTTCCAAGGCTATCATCTATGTAGTATACCGGTCATGTTGATAACACATATGGCGGATGAGACTAGGTTAAACGAGGCGCCAAACCTCGCGGAGCACCCGGTCTCACTTCCCAGGTGAAAATTAACGTGTTTAACTTAATTGCCAGTTTCGTATCTTTTACTTTGCTTTGGGATTGTGATTTAGACATGGATTGACCAGTATGTTTGTTTTTAATATCATATACAAGATACAATATACAGCACGATGCATTTTCTTATAGATAATGAGATTCATAAAACAATTTTTAAGTATGTTTGTTTCATTTCTGTTTGTAGAAAAAAGAAATGATGCAATGTTTAGGTAGGAAATCATATTCATGAGTATGTCATTTTATATGATGTAGAATATTTTATCCTGACCATTATATGAAATGCTATCATTGCATGTTTCAATGTTTGCAACATGAAATCAAAACCATTATCAAATACAAGTTCTAGACATTTCAAGATGACATACAGTATTTTCTTTCCTGGTTATCTTTTGTTTCTATCATATATGTAATGCAAGTGTTTTCGACTGACGTGACATTGATAATGTGCTTCTAGCGTTAGTCCTATTTCAAATATTTCTGTTGGTTTCAAAATTGCAAAAGCGGACTATGCAAATAAATGACTTAACTTTGCCTTTTCTATCAAAATCTTTTCCTCTAAAATAAGGGCGATACAGCTTAATTTATTAACTGATTAAGTTCTTACCAACCACTTTTAATCAAATTGAATATTTAAGATTTCTACATCATGTACATTGAGTCTGAAAATTGGGTGATCAAGAAAAAGACAAATGTACTGTTCAATATTCGAATAATAATTTAATAAATAAATATATAACTAAATGTAAAAGAGAACAAAGAAAAAATAAAACAGGCAATTTTTTATATGTGAAACATCTAAAAAATAAGTGACAGTTATACACTCGTTTATAATTTTAGTTTTGACTAAAAGCCCTTTACTCATTTCTATTTCGAAAACCCTATTATCCTATTTCTAATATGTTTCCATTAAATGCACGTTTACGAAGATCCATCGAAGTATTTTACAAACTTAAAGTAATGTAACTGTTAAGATAATTCCCTGGCGCAGATTTTGTAAATTATAATTTTTTACAAGCTGTTATAAAATGCATTCAACAATGTGCACGTGGAGCTCGTGTTTGTTAGCAACATCACAACATCACGGACATTGTTTGTTACTATAACACTTAATATAAATTTTCACCGTTGTCAAAACGGGATAAATAAGGAAGAAAATTCCCAAAAATTAGACGTGTCTAAACAGATACAGCTCATTCAACTTTATCTTAAACAAGTCGCAGAATCAAATTATCCTCTTATAAGAGGTAACGTATTATGTATAGGTAAGTATTTCTTAAATCTCTTAAATTTCTTTAAAATATTTAAATCTTTAAAAATACTGCAAAAATCAGATCGGATTGAAAAATATGTTTTAAAAGTTTTAAATATATTTTAATATGCAAGGTCTATATTTCTACTGAAGACACATGGTTATTAGAAACAGTCAAATATTTGCTGTATGTTGACGTTACATGTTCAGATAGATAAGCATATTCTTCATTTGAGTGATAAACGAACGACTTGGTTACTGGCAATATCGATAATAAATATAGCCTGCTGATTTATGTCAATAATCAAATGCATTTTCAACTTGACACTGTTGCGTAAGTGTATATTAATATCTGTTCTAAACAGGTTTCTCTGCGCATTACGTGATCTAAAAATAAACTAGAATGACATCGGGGTATTGGAACGGAAACTTATTTAACAATCTTGAATAAATTTGGAAAAGACTCAATATGCATTGATCTTAGGTATATGAAATACACAAGGATAAAGGTTTCCTTTACCATTTTGACGTAAGGAATATGTATTGCACCAACAACGAACAAAACTGACAAACAAAACCAATTTCACCATTTATGAATAAACCAAGATTACTAAAAAAAGGCCTTTACTGGTTTACGCTGTCAGTATAATGTGAATGAGGGAGTGGTACGCTTGTCTGCGGCGTGTACTGACTCGGTGAAACTACCACTCAAGTCGCCCGAGTGCGCGCTGGTACAAGACAGAAACACATTCACACTTCACATGCATACACAAAATAGTTCATAGATTAATCCATAGGATTAATTAAGTAGTTCTCGTCGCAAAAGCTGAAAAATTGTGATGTGCGACATTCAAACAGCAGCATTATAATGATCCTATACAACAGAACTTGGTCATATAATAAATCAGCATACACCCGCTGTTTGCTTGCTCGATAAAAATCTGGTTGACTGTTATCTGTCTCCATTTGTGCTATTATTTTTATTTCGTTCGTTTTATTTATGGTATATTTATTTTCCAGAGTACATATTATTCAACTGTATTTTTAAGATGCAATGATTTAAATTTCAAAATCTCCGTTGATGCATTAATGAAAAGGTTTAATTTGAATTCAACCTTAATGATACACAATTAGCTGTTGGCAATATGAATAACGTTTTTCGAAATAGTAATAATAATAATATTATTATTATTATTACGACAACATATGGAAACTTTAAACTAGCGTAACCTCCACCCGCCATGTTTCTTTCCCTCTTTAGACACTAGATTTAAACTATTTAAACTATAGAAACATGCTAAGAATTATTAATTTATTATAATTATAATGTATATTCAAAAGAAATGAAAGTGGCCGACAATTATTGTGCCATTTGTTCCAATAATGTTTTTTGTCTTGTTCGGCAGTTATATCATTTACATTTATACTTCGTGTTCTCAGTTGTTGTTTGCTGTTGTTAAGTACATGTTTTCAGTTGCAATGATCTTTTTTCTTATACTAGGTCGTTAAACCTCAATCGTCATTCAGTCAATCACTACTATTTTTTAAGCGATAAACAAACGACTTGGTTACTAGCATTATCAATATTAAATATAGCTTCCTTATTTATGTAAATAATATAACCTATTTACTCTTGACATTGTTACGTGAGTGTATATTTATAGATAAAGAAAAATTCCAAAAACAATTATGTGTATCTAAAAAAAGATTTCTTTGTATTAGATTACCTAAAGATCAATTAGAATGATATGACACGGATTAGAGTTAAAGAGCAGCCCAACAACC
Source organism: Anadara kagoshimensis (assembly GCA_021292105.1). Lineage (NCBI taxonomy): Eukaryota > Metazoa > Mollusca > Bivalvia > Arcoida > Arcidae > Anadara > Anadara kagoshimensis. Next base: position 45,406,616 of record CM037865.1, read on the forward strand.
TACTAAACGATTTAAAGAAGCTTATGTCTCCTGGAATATTTAATATCCTCTCAAGGTTTGTCTTGGCATTTACGCTAATAGATTGATACTGAAGTAACAAAATCAAAGTATAAATTTTGTTTATGTTGTGTATAAAAGGATACATTTAAATGATTTATTTGACCATATTGTGTGACCAATGTGAAATAAAATCACTGTAAGAATTGTCATGTGTTGAATATAGAACTTTTATTGGATATTGTATTCAAAATCAACAAATGGGTGATTTTGAATGCATTATTTAAATCAAAATTTAAAATCAGCACATTTTAGGACTTTCATCTTATCACTAACCGGCTTATTCTGCCGTACGTTGGCTGACTTGCATTTATGTTTGGACTTGACGGTTATCTGTTGAGGTTTGTGTCATTGTTTTTTTTTTTATAAATAGTATGTTCTTTTTCTGTTTTGGTTATTGCAAAGAACATGTTATTCTGTGGTATAATTGAAATACTACTGGCAGTTGATAGATATTTTAAAGAGTCTAACCTGTCACAATGATAAAGACTGTTTACTGACAACATCAATAACACTGATCTAAATAATAGTTGTAATGATAATCAAACGATCTAGATCACCTTGACACTGTCGCGTATATATAAAATAGTGATAATCTGCGCAATATACAATTGGCTATATAACGGCATCGATTGGGTGAGATATAAAAATTTCCCACTCGGAAATGTATTTCTAAATGTTAAATATGACAGCTATAAATAACACGTACGAAATATCATAGATTATTTATCAAACCTGTTGTAAAACAATCCGGCAGTAATTTGTTGGTAACCAGGTGTATTATTTCGAAGGGTTCGATAAAATATTACAAATCAAATGCAAACATATCATAACAATTTAAAAAGCAAAGCAAAAAGCTTTGAAAACCTAACAAATGAAGTTAAACACGCTAACTCCCACAAGGGAAGTGAAGTCGGGTGCTCAGGAATGGTAAGCACCTCTTGCCTAGGTAGTTAGTAATGCACTATAATAAGGTCTATAGGTAGAATTTTCAAATTGCGTTTATCTTGTTCTTTGGTTTTTGTGTATTTATGGTGGTTTATTCCTTGATGTTAATATGTGTTAATCAAAAACAAACATGCCAATCCATATCCAAATCAAAATCTCAAAACAAAGTAAAAAACTTTGAAAACTTCATTAACGTTAATTCGTGAAACTTGTAGTATTAAGGTCAGTTGCTCCGGAAGAGTAGACGCAGTCTCTCTAGCTAAAATACAATTTAATAAGGCTCGTAGTTAGTTTTATCATAAAAAAATTGAAATATGTTCAAATCTTGTTATTTTGGGGTTTTTGTTATCTTTTTCTTTGCTGTTAATGAATGTTAATTTACTATAAAAAGTACATTTTATTTTAATATCAAAAGGTAAGGTCCGTTTATATCAAGGATAAGCTAAATTTAACGAATGCCAAATAGGGAAACTTGTTTGTATTGTCAACGACCCAATTACTCAGATCTATTTTTAAAACTACTAGTACTACTTATACACTAGGATTTTCCATTGAATGATTTGTATCTATAAATATATATATATATATGCATATACGCTAAAAATACTCAAATGACACAACTACAATCACGTAATCTCGAAACTATGAAGCACGGACTTTATGGACATACAATAAACAGCACCTGACGTGTTACGATTTTTATTATTTTAATGTTAGTCAAATTGTGCTAAATTTACAATTGTATGCACGTTTGTGTAATCAACCGATTAAAAATTTAGTTTGGTATTTTTAGAATACAGTCTTCAAATTAATTGGGTGTTTACAATCGTTCGAATGCAATCCAGTAACTCTTCTGGAAAAATGTTTTGTCGGTGTCTTCATAGCCCATCCGTTTTGTACAAGTTACCTGCGCCATTATATCATACTGTGGAATATTTGAATGGCTCTGTTGGTTGCATATTGTCAATCATCATCATCAATTTCATTCTGGATTTATTATATTTATTAATTCATCAAAAATTTTTTTTTTTTGGTTATTGGCAAGCCAAGTACAAACATGCTTTACAAATCAGAAGATAGAAATTGCATTTCAGACATACACTTGGCAACAAGCAGCGTATTAACCAGCGTGTTGCTGTCGTACGTTGACAGTTTACTTGCTCTTATGTTTGGACTTGACGGTTTTCTGTTTAGGTTTGTGCCATTGCTTTACTCGGTTCCTTTTATAAATAGTGTGTTCTTTTTCTGTTTTGGTTATTGTAAAGTACATGTTATGGATTAGCAACAAAAAAGATAGACAAAAAAAGGATGCTAAATTAATATCTTTATTTGTAAATAACAAAGCTCAAACATACTTAAATTATTTGAGATACAATCCTCCGTTAAAGTTCTTACCAATGATAGAAAGATCATTTAAACCAACACTAGTGATATCCGTGTGTTTTAAGGTCTTCGTCTGTCGGCTCATCTGAAACAGAAAAAATAAACAGATATAAACGTACGGTTTGTTTAATAAATAAGCGATTTTTTCACTATTAATTTGACTAGCAATTCTAAATTCCTGTATAAGATAGATGAGAGATGATACCACGGAAAACATATACTAGTACTTAGTAACAGTCATCGCAAAAATGTAAACGAAACAATACAGTAAAATGATAAATCAACTAAGCAAGATATGGGAAAGAAAAGACTGGGGCTAAATGATTGTAAAATTCTCGTCAACTCATAATCACTGCAGTAAATGTGCAGTGGATAAGCTATATTGCTAATGCAGAATTCAAACCATCCCAATTATTTTACAGTAAATGGTTCATAACTACACCCAATTAAAATTCAAAATAAGCCCCATTTAACCAATGAATTAACCTAAAACCCTTACTTTTACCTGTCGCCCATCAATTTTGTAGTGATGATAAATGCCATACGTTCATTTTACTATACAATACATGTTTGATTAAATGTTAGAAGTAGAGGGGTTTGAATTGCATATTTTCGTTTTAACTAATATCTGTCCTTTTGAAACAATAAAAATTAAAAAATTAATAGTGTTATGATTTCTTGGAAAAGGAAATTTCAGTTACATGTTAAGTATTTCTGGTAGTATAAGTAGCGGTTATTTTCCACTTATGGATGATCTGTATGAAGTAATCAATGAACGCATTTGTCCCATTTGCACTTATAATGTATTACCCGAATCAACAATACAGAAACTACACCAGGTACACTTTATGTAACTTGTATATGGCTAATCACACCAATGACATCTGCTGTGTTTCCAATGCATTTGTTATTGCCCAAACATTGTTGTGAAGCAAAAGCAGTACTTTTATCGGGTACAGTTCTCCAACATCATTGGGCTCAGAAAGATATCATTTTCGGGTTAATTTTCACTAATATATATAGAGAACAATGGCGGCCATTAAACTTTGTCAATTGATACTTTCTTCTATTTGATTCATTTTGTCCAGAATTGGATTGTTCTCATCAGTGGATGTAATAAAATCAAACATACCAGTATATGTTTAAATCACAACCCAACTTTGAAAACCTCGCAAATTTAGCTAAACACATAAACTTCTACAAGGAAAGTGAGACAGGGTGCTCTGGAAGTAAAAGTGTCTCCTGTTTTGTAGCTACACCTCCTCAGTGTTAAATTAAAATTGAGAATGAAAGTAACATGGAACTATAGAACGTCAAATAGACAAGGAAAATGTTGTATACTTAAATACAGAGATATCATATTTATTAACAACATTATGATGGCGGAAAATGGGTTTGTCTTGTCCTATTTTATTTAAATATGCTTTTGTGGGTTTTATTGTTTTGGCTATTGATAAGTTTATAAAGTATATTATGTTTAACCATTGCTTTGTGATTCCTAACTACACCACTGAAACGACAAGTGACCATATAAAGTAACAGTGGCCTCGGAATAAGTGTATCGTTTGTGGAACAGTATTATGTAGCATATTCTTGATAAGTTTATTTATAATTTTTCATGCAATGTTAAGTTCTTTAATAACACAGGTATTTTAAATTTAGCTAAAAATTTAAATTTAAACTATTTGTATCTTTTTTCACCTTTATCTTACTAGGCGTAGTTATTTTTTGTAAACTTTTATAACACATTGATTTCTTTTTTTAATATGTTGTAACAATGACAAAATATGAAAAGAAACTTTAAATCTGTCTACACGTCATATCAAAACACATGAAATGCACAAAACTGGACATTACCTTTATTAAATTAGATTAGATTCCATTAGGTGTAAAATAGCTTTTTAGTATTCATTGTGCGGCGATAAATGTTTCGTGCCAGATGAACGTTTTATTGATAATTCGAGAAATGGTAAGTTTTAGATATTTTTGAATGATTGAACCACTCTGTCAATATTTCCCTTATATCGAGACGGTACAAGTTACAAGAGAAGTGGTAGAATGTTTACCATGGCCGTGTGCTTAGGAGAACGGCAGGGGGAATGGAATCAGTTAGTCCATTGACTACTTTTTGGTTAATATTGCATTATTTATATTATAAAATGCTTTCACCATGGACAAAGGTCCTGCCCTGGTTTCAAGTGTGTAAATTTGCTACAGTTCCATTTTGACACTTTTTATCAGGTCAGTAATGCACATGTATGTTTATAAAACGGTTTAATGAGTCAATATGGTGACTTATTCTCCTTGTGGAATATTTTGTTAATACTTAAGTTTAGCAGTTTATTAGAAAAGGTATGCAATCAATGTTCATACATTTTGTTTACCTCTGAAGATAATATGTCATAGTTAAAAACTACATTGACATTAAGCGTTTCAGTGTCTTTCCGATTTAAAGTGATTAATAACAGTGTTGTTTTTATCATTCATAAATGCAAAGGTTATTGTTTTAACACAAGATCATGAATAGAGAGACTTTAATAATTTGGCACGGTTAACCAATTATTCTGATTAGTAGGGGTTATCTGTTTAAGAGTGTTTGTGATTCAGTTCTAATAAAGTGAGTTTAGAAGGAAGACGTGTGTTATTAGATGACACATAACATTTAGTATAGATCATGAAGGTTGCTTCACGACGTTTTTTTTTAAAAATCGCCTTGCTTATTAGAAAAATTTAGTACAAAATTAGGTACAACTGAAGTTCTATTTATGGTATGAAACCCGGAAATATAAAACATATACCTTTGTTTAGTTACAATGCGAAATGTACTTAAAGGTAGGTTATTTGTTTAAAGTTTTAATATGACGTAATATATATATATGCATGGATGACCCACATATATAGCCATCGGCTAGCTTTGTGTTAAAGTGTGTAGATGACGTAGTTTTAAATGACTTGACGACAAAACTATATTTAAATCATGACGTCAACACTACATTCAGTTGAATTGTATACAACCATCGACTGTTGTGTATGAAATATCTACTTGACGTAGTTTTATATGACTTGACGACAAACATATATTTAAATCATGACGTCGACACTGCATACATCCATTGCAAGTTATACATAACATATTATATCAGTAGTAATTTTTACAGAACTAGACCACCGTTTCAGAATACAAATACTACATGTCTTTATTGGAATTGTTACAAGAAAACTGCTGCTCGAAATTAAGTTATGGATACAATTATAAGTGGAACTTAATGTGAATTGTTCATATCGTTTGGAAACATTATTTCTTATATTTTTTAAGAGCTGTGTGGATTATTCAAACGGGAATTAGTTTAAAAGTGATAATGAATTCTAGTGAACCAGTATATTATGTTGGAATTATATATATAAATAACATCTGTTTTGTTCAATTTTGGAATAAGACCATTTAATGGATTTGCAATGGATATTTCAATTGTAATTATATGATGATGGATGAAAGGTGGTGAGTATTTTTTTCAGTTTTATGTTGGACATGGATACTGTATGGAAATTTTAAATCATATTATTATTTTAGCATGTGTAAATTCAGTACTCGACACAAACGTTGCTTCCATGTTATAATCAAACACTAATATACCGTTCCATGTACAAAAGCATAATAAACACTTTGAAAACTGGTTAATTATGTTAAACTAAACACACACACACACACACACACACACACACGGTAGGAAAGTATATTCGAATTTAGTTTTAAAAATGTTTGTAGTACATATATTATATATTATATACATTTTCTGATTTTTTGCAGACCATTTAAAATACAAAAACTATTAGTTAATATTTTGTGATTTGCAACAAATACAGTTTTTTCTTTACACTATAAACTTAATTCTAGCAACAAAACAAACAAAAATCAGTAGCATCATAGTTTCAAAAATACATAAAAGAAAGGCCTCTAAATTAATTGGTATGTTTCAAGACAGTCTGGAAAACTGTTACAAAAGTGAAAAATCAGTAGGGCCATAACTGTTAAAACTAATCTCAATTGATTCTAAATTAAACTCCCTTTAATTTACATATTATATCGTTATCAATGTTTATCAATATCTGGATTTCAGTCACTGCCAAATCATTTTTGATAACACATTGAAAGCTTTTTCACAATCATTTAATCAAACGCTGCTGAAATTTTAATGAGATATGAAATTTAATTACTTCTTTTGAAGATAAATTAGAGATTTATGGAAAACTTACTTATTAAAAAACTCAGAAAGAATAGTTTTGTTTTCCACCAGGATGTTTTAAACTATTTATATTTATGCGTATTCTATAAATGCTTCATATGGAATTTCATTTGTTGATATAAATGTTACTTATACATGGAAATTTAAACTTAAAAACAAATTTGAGCTATCTTAATTTACGATTTAAAACTCCATTTCCTAGTGCTATTTAAAGTGCTTAACTCAATTGGCTTACTCTCCCGGACTCCACGGCCTCATTTTCTAGGTGGAAGCCCATGTGTTTAACTTAGTTTGCCAGATTTTTTAACTTTTATTTTGGGGTTTTTTATTGTGAATTGAACATTAACCAGTATCTTTGCGTTTGATGACATTACCGGTTAAACTATTTGCCGTATTGAAGGCGACACCAAGACTGATTAGATGAACATATCCAATCATACCGAAGATAATAAATGTTTTTAGTTATTGTTTGTACTACGCCTTGCTAAGCTCATTTTATAGAATTTTCTTATATTCTCTCTAAAATGCAATTATAGAATTGTTTCTGTTTTAATTAGATTAAACAGCGAACCAACAAACTGAAGAAGCCCTCAAACACGAACATTACTAAATAATATATAAACTCACAATAAATATTCACTAATTTTCTTAAAATAAACATATTAAATAAAGAAGCACTCGTTATTTTTTATTAACCTTTTTGTTTAAAAATACTCTTCAGCATATAAGACATATCAAAAGGTTATCATATTCTATATGGATATGTCTATTCAACAAAACTATATTATAAATAAACTATTTGTATACATTTCTTTAGTTGTACAAAATAATGTTAATTAATTTTGTAATTTTGTTGTAAAAGAATAATTCAAACTTATTATTTAACAGTAAACAATTCATTTAATTTCAATCAAATAATTTCTTTTAAAACCTACATAACGTAGCCTTATTTGAAATAGAGTAGAATCATGCTTATTTATATAATTCATAAAAACATTTTTTCATCTTTTATCAATTAGTAGTGTACCCTTTTAAATTTACTTCATTTATAAATTTATTCTGATGAACTATACAAGAGACGTCAATCCACTACCGTTTTGAAACTACATCTCTTCTTACTTTTATTCAGGGGCATATCTAGCTTTACATTCTCATGATTTTGATCGCATGTCTTCTTACCTTCAAGTGTCGAGTCCCAATCAAGACATATATCTGAATTCTGTACCTTGTCGAAGGCCGTTGGTTTTCTCTGGGATTTCTGGCCTTCCTCATCGTCTTTCGTCATTCCATCTGCTTATATTGTTTTGATATAAGTGACATGCATGACTTGACTGGATGTAAAAACCACAATGGAAATAAAATCTGTTTGATAGCAACTTGTTCTCATTTCTCATTTAAAACATATTACATGTTTTGGATACAGTTCTGAAATATATTACTAGAAATGATTGATCTGTATGATCAATGCAAAATTAACATTTTAAAACTTATGATATGGTTGGAAACGTTCAAACAGCCAGAATAACAAACTAATCAAACAACTTTAAACACGCACAATTAATATAGAAGTAGGTATATTGATTCTAATATTCAAAAGCAAAAAAAACTACTCAACAATATTATACTACACGATTGGTTCTTGGTAAGAGACAGATGAGTTATATTACAAAGTCCAGACTTTATCATTTATTTCACCGTAACCTCGTGTCAAATTGGTGCATGTCGTTATATATTACTTCACATGAATAGCATGTCAATTGTTAAGAATTTAAATATTTATCATTTCGCCCTACCTCCTCTGCGATATACATTACCCACGTCAATTGTATGATATTGTGTGTTTCATGTCATAATGATTTTTTAAAAATAGATCCCATGAAACGTCTGTTAAAGCCCGCCTGTATTCTTTTCATCACTCACACAAGGAATTTCTTTTATATTTTTTTTTTCTTAAAATATATTCTGTGACATTTCTTTAAATAGCTGTGATGAAATTTTAAAGATTATTTTGTTAAAATGTGTTAAACACCTCCTATAATTACTTATTGTCAGTTTAATGGAATATTTGTTGGAACAAAACAATTTGTAATTTTGTTTGTTTGTTATGCACTTGTCTTGGATACATTGATTATCGGAGGTACATATTTTCAGTTAAAATTGCTTAACTCCGTTATGTGTGTAACTTCGCTTATATGGAGTTGAGTTGAGTAATGGTGTTTTATGTCCAATTTAGGAATATTCACTTATGTGGAGTCGCCAGCTGTAAGCGAAGGTGGTAAAATTTTGCATGTGCGTTGCGCATGGCATTATTCAATAGGGTTCTTTACACGCCTACCGTGACACGGGACCTCGTTTTCTTAAAGTTTCCATCCGAAAGAACCGTGACTGCAAAGTGCTTTGTGAAAGAGCAGTCACTTCCCGCTTTCAAGTCTTGGTCAGACTCGACCGGCGATTGAACCAACAACCTCCAACTTACGGAGTTAGCACTTAAGCAACTAAGATATCAGTAAATTCCCTGGTTCAAATTGTTGTTTTCGGTCACTTACTTGAAATAATGCTTTAAACGTGAATGCGGCATAACATAAGATATAAAACAATTCGTGTGATGAGGTAACAGTTAAACTACGATTTTAATTAAGTACGTTTTGTCTGCCCTGTTGATAATTGTGAAAGGAACTACCAAGTTGGTATTATTAACACTTGTGTTTCATCACATCGTGTATTATTATGTTCCTTTAACACTCGTGTAAGAAACTTATCGGGTATCCAAGGATATTTTTGTCTCTCCTCTCCACATTTTTGACAGGCTAAACCAAATTTATATTGTCCACATTCCTTCACATCGTATGTTATGACTGCGATCACAATATAATTGATAAGTATGATGGATCTGTATCAATTGTTGTCCTATATATATTTGACCTCACTTAGTTCAATGTATTTATTCTATGTTTTTATATTTACGTCTGGTGTAGTTTTCTAATAAACACGAGGAGCTTTTTTCTGAGTATCCGGTCTCAAAGTTTTCAGATGTTTTTACTTTGCTTTTTAGATTGTGATTTGAACATGGATAGGTATCACACTTGTGATGAGAACTACTAAGTCTGTATGAATAACCCTTTTTGTAATGTTTTACACATCCATTGTATGTTATAAACTGGATATGGTGTTTTCTTTACACAAACCTCAGCATTGGTCCATTATTGCTACATTTTATAACATCACATGTTATAATGATAGTTGTTTTTTCTTTTTCATAGGTTGTCTTTAAAAACAAACATACTAATTCCTGTCGTCTACCAGAATCTGACTTCGTCATAAGAGGCATAACAAACTTCGTTAAATCCTAGTATTTGTATAAATATGCGTAGCTTTTTATTCTTTCTGAATTAATCCCCCATTGCATATCCTCGAACAATCAAAGCGAGTAGTATTACAACAGTCGAAACGACCGTCTAGAACAAAATTACAACAGGTTCGGTATAAATACAAGAGTATGTGTATAAATTTTTTAAGCATTTGGTTGTCGTCAGATGCAGTATCGAAAAAGTTTCGTAATAACGGATTTCCCATTGCTAGCTTCCCTTTGATTTTTTTTATTAAAGAATAATCAAAGTTTAATGTCCTTAAAGCTATTAAATGATATAAATGGCTTCTTCCTGGTTGAAAGTTTGATGGGTGCATTATGTAAACAGGCTAAACAACAGTTTGCTTCTTGTTTTGAATGCCAAGTAGCATAAATATTTGATCGTTTGCCAATAATATTTTCTAGACAAACATAAGATATTAATTCTGGAATTATAGTCGGTTAGCTTTGTGCCAAATAGACTTGTCTGCATTTTCACAGATTCAATGCATTTTTCACCGTTGTGATTCGTTCCATCAAATTATTCATAAAGTATTCTCTTTTTTATTTTCAGCAAATTTGGGGTTTTATTATCTCCATATGTCAAGATCTATTTTAAAGGGCTACATTATATATATACGTCTACTTAATTTGACTGGTAGGAATTTCCTACTAGTTTGTCGGTTATGTTTCCTGACAGACGACCAGACATCACGTGACGATTTTTATTTAGTCTAGACAGAAATCTATGTCATAAACACAACAAGAAGGACCTTTTTAACACCATTATGATGTATTATTAGTAAAAGAGTTGATTTTGCGATGTTTAATTTTTAACAGATGTCACTTTTCCTGCAGCAGGTAATTACCATCGGTTTAATTCGATCTTAAATAATTAATACATATAAATGTTCATTGTATTGTCAGCCACAGGTTATCCACAGACATGGGGGAATAAGATGATCTCAAGAAACATGTCGACACCATGGGCATTGAGCAAAGTCCATTGCAAATGCCTCGAACAATCAAAGTTGGTAGCATTAATACAGTCGTATCTGATTCCGAAACGACCGTCCAGTACAAAATTACAACAGGTTCAGTAAAAAGTACCAGTGAAAGTGTATAAATTTTTAAAGCATTTGGTTGTCGTCAGACACAGTATCCAAATAGTTTCGTAATAACGGATTTCCCATTGCTAGCTTCCCTTTGTTTTTTTTTATTAAAGAATTATCAAAGTTTAATGTCCTTAAAGCTATTAAATGATATAAATGGCTTCTTCCTGGTTGAAAGTTTTTTGGTGCATTATGTAAACAGACTAAACAACAGTTTGCTTCTTGTTTTGAATGTTTAGTAGCATAAATATTTGATCGTTTGCCAATAATATTTTCTAGACAAACATAACATATTAATTCTGGAATTATAGTCGGTTGGCTTTGTGCCAAATAGACTTGTCTGCATTTTCGCGGATTCAACACATGTTTACTGTTGTCTTTCGTCACATCCAAATTATTCATAAAATGAGTACTCTTTTTTTAATTTCAGCAACTTGGGGTTTTATTTTCTCCATGTGTCAAAATCTATTTTAAAGGGCTACATTATCTATAATTGACTAGTAGGAATTTCCTACTTGTTTGTCGGTCATGTCTTCTGACAGACGACCAGACATCACGTGACGACTTTTATTTAGTCTGGCCAAAAATCTATGTCATGACCACATGAAGAAGGACATTTAAACAACATTATGATGTATAATTAGTAAATGAATTGGTTTTATGATGTTTAAGTTTTAATAGATGGCACTTGTCCTGCAACAGGTAATTATCATCAGTTTAATTTGATTTAATGAAATAAGTAATACACATATGTACATCAAGAGCACATTATCCACATGTACGATGGTGGGGGATGATATGACCTCTCGTGATATGCAGACCAAGTGGACATTGCTCTTTTTCTAGATTCAAGTTTTTTTTCTGTTTATCTGTATAAGTCCTACGACATTCGCATGGATGGTATATATATAATGCTATTACTTGTTTATTTGCGGGTGTAGCTTGCTTAACCTAACAAAGTTTTTACTTTGCTTCTGGATTGTGATTCGGATATGGATTAGTATGTTTGTTTTTGATTATTGCAAATACCAGGCGTGATGCTTTAGAATCTAACTAGACCAAACGATTAAATATTCAGATACTAATAATCGTAAAAGTAATGGTTACCCAAAACTGATTTATAGCAACACATGCTGGTGTTATTTATTATAAATAACTATCAATAAAGTATAACTTATTGTATTTTATCTACTTGAACCTTAATATGTTTGTATACTGTATATATATGGGTTTTCCTACTGCTATTTGTTTCTTGATTACATTACGTGACAGCTGCTTTATCATGTTACATGTAAGTTGAAGTTGGTTTTTTTTTCGTATGTGATTTGCATGGCTTTTACAATGGTAATATCAAATGGAAATGGTAACCACAGGCTATGACAATGAAATCATTTATCTTGCAGTTTCTTTAACTACTGGTGACAATGCGTAATTTTTAATCCTATAAAATTCATTTGAGTGCTGATTCAAAAATCATGTCATGTTGCAGGTAATCCACATTCAAACTTAATCTGATTGTACATTTCATTTGACCATATAACTAGTGATATCATATTGTCTCTACTTGAAGCAAATCGGGAATATGTTGTAGCAATTTCTTCTGCAAACCATATATTTGACGTTCGAATTCGATTAATACGCGATGGTTGTAGCTAGCTATTGAGGAGGTGATTATCCTTTCAGGCACCCGGTCTCACTCCCCCGGTGGAAGTTTACGTTTTTAAGTTACTTTGCTCTGTGGTTGTGATTTTGACATGGATATTTTTTTTAATTTTTATTCTATATTTCAGTCATAGACAAATAATCTCTTATCAGGTAATCTAAGAACATTCTCACACACTTGCATGGATGCACATGAAATGTTTTAAACAATAAAGGCATTGTATAATCGAAATTACATAACTGAAAATGTGTCATGTGATATTTAAGTTAATCATATTACCTTATATGGTTTTAAGACTAGTACAAAGCGACATTCCTAACATGCTTTATGTGTGTCGTAACAATATATATTACACTGCCGACATATGATATTTCAATTAATCCAAACATCATAAATAATCGAGATTATTATGTTGGTGCTCTTGTCTCTCCTTCACTGTATATTGTAGGTATTAGGAAAATAATTTACAAAAGACTTTTCTATATATATAACAGAGCGCTCAGAATATTAACGTCTATATTTATTCTCCTTGTAGATTCTTCTTCAAAACTACATTTAAGAAGTAATATATTCATTTTCATACGGTATTTCATATCAAATCATGTAGGTTTACATATTGTAGTAGTATGCACAGTTAGTTTGTAACAACACTCCATACATTTTTTTCGAAGTAAAATTTTACGAAAAGGGTAAATTACATTTGTTTATTCATAATATTGAGATCAAATTTAGAATAAACCATGTATCGGAATATAAAAGATTTATTTATTGACTCCAGTTTTTGCGAAATTTTCTTCTACAAATCATATATTTGACGTTCGAATTCCATATTTCTTTCAATCTCAATTTCGATTTATACGTGATAAATGTAGCAAACTAAACAATAAGTGATTTCTTCCGTTTTGGAGCTTATTTATACATATCCAACTCGTTTGTAATTTATTCTACTACGAAGGACAAGTAATATCAATTAATTTCCTGCCTGTTTGAATTTTCATAAAAAAAACTTACACTTGAAACACAGTTTCGTAAATGTGACAGATGACAATAGTACAAATATATTGTCAATATTCTAGTCAGTACTATGGAAGTTATTCTTGATTTGCTAAAACACGGTTTGTAATTGACACTGGTTCTGTAAAGCTGAACATGCGTGCGTTATAATTGTTATCAGAAAGTTAAGAGATGGATAAGTTGTTTGAAATATTTAAAAATCAAATTGTTTATTTGACACTTCATATCACCTAACAATGACATTTTATTATTTATCACATGTTAAATGAATACAGAATGAATCGGCAGCTGTAAACCAACTTTTTAAGTATCAAGAACTCATAGTATATAGAATCGATGGTTATTGACGAATAAGGCAATTTCGAGTGACAAAACGTTTAATGGGCAATAAAGTAAATGTGAAAGAAAACTTCCGAAAAAATGAAACAAGAAGACCGTGTGACAAAAAGTATCCACCAAGCACTTTATCATTATACACATCATATGGAGATAAAACTTTGTCTTGTCAGTCTTAATCAAGTCTTCAAACAATGCAATGGATGATACAAAATGTGCAACCTGTAACGAAATGTTAGATGAAATTAATCTATTGAGTTACATAAAAAAATGTATGGTCTACATTACTTTCGGCGGACAAAGAAAACGTCTTATTTGCCATTTTCGCACATTATGTCAAATTAAATTATGCTGAATTGATAACATAGTAAATTAGTGAAATGTTCTTTCAATCCACCACCAGAGTGGAATCAAAATGCACTAGCCTGAATCGTACATTATAATATAAATTTGCATTAATACAACACATGAAAAAGACTTGCTGTATTTAAAGTCAAACATGTTTATTCTTTCATCAAAAAGATCCAGTAAAGGGTTGGTCAAACACAAACAAACCGGACCTTGTCCAAACCACAACCCAAAGAGTAAAGTTTTAAAAACTGGCGAATTAAGTCAAGCAGATAGACATCCAACAGGAAAGTGAGGCCAGTGCGCCGAATGACTATTTCGACTGCATGTTGCAGTTTCAATCAGTTTTCCGTTTCCCCTGTATTTTACATGTGTGAAACGAACGGAATATTTCTCCAGCAAACATGGAAGTGATAAAGAGATTTTAGTCACAAATATACAGATTGACGCCTCAAAAATAGAAGACCTTTCACTGAACTGGTTTATGTTAAGTCTTATAATTTTCTGTATATTTTATTACTTACTGTTGCTGTTTATATAATCAAAAACAAACATACTAATCCATGTCCGAATCACAGTCAAGAACCAAAGTAAAAACTAACTATCTATTACGCGTGCTATTGATCAATCGGTCATCGAAGGTGTTGGAATTGTAAGGGCTCTCAAAAAGTACTATAACTATTATTAAAGGCTCTCAAAAAGTACTATAACTATTATTAAACCTGTTTTAATTTTGCAGTACTAAACGTTTCGAAATAAAATTCCTCGCCAGTAGTGTTCGGACCTAATTTGTGGAAATCCAGAAATTTGTCATGAGAAAAAAAAGAAGGATACTCAAATTTCTTATACCAAATTCATCTAAAGCAAAACGATTAAGCATGGCTTAGTTTGGAGGATTTTTAAAATATTAGTGGCAGATCATTTGACTTACACACTTAACATTAACACAAATGATCGTTCATATCTATGAAATGCATCATTTGCCACGGTATGTTTCGTACTTCGTTGTTAAGTTATATGTCATTAACTTGTTGTTCTCGACTAAGTTGGTTATTACAAATAAATGTTTTACAATTAAATGTTTGCTTCTAGATATCAAAAATCAACATCGATTACTAGAAATTCTTTACGACAGATAATTCACTCATATGGGTCTAACACAAACAGGAAAACCTTTAACTATGGTGTAATATTACTTCCGCTAACACACAACTGTTCTTTGTTTAACTTTCTCCCTACATATGATTTAAGTGCTAAAATTCTTAGATTCTTGAATCATATTGTATGGCAAACACACATTTTGCATCTTTCTCTGGATTGTTAGTGTTTAAAATTTGGAACATTAAGGTATTTGCTCTATACAATAGACGTAAGTCTTTTATTATTTCTGATCCCATACGGTTCAATCAAACATTAGTATAAACAATAATGCGACACGTATTTTTATTCATTCATAAGCACACAATATAAATACAAAATGTATTAGATGAATGGACATAAAACAAATCAAAGTTCAGAAAAGTTAGTTTTACTTTCTGTTGAAACTTCTATTTTATGAACTAGTGATAATATAACTTTCCAAACAAACTTCTTTGTTCTCAATACTTCCTGCATCAACTTCTTTGTTCGTACGCCCTGTATCAACTCATTTGTACGTACTCCCTCCACACTCTGAGTTCTAATTGAGCCATATTACTTTCTTCATCAATTTCTGTGTTCGCGCATCCTACACAAACCTCTTCGTTCTCTACTTGTCATAACATAACTTTATACACAAATGTCTTTGTTTTTAATACATACTTCCTGTTCTCTGTTCGCGCTCTCTTTAAACAGCTCTTTGTTAGCACTTCCTGTACAAAACACTGCGGTCGGGCTGAGTCATATAATTTCCTGCACAAGCGTATGTTTTCTGACTCGTGTAAGCCGACATTTCCTTACAAGATATTGTTATGGAGTTTAAAACTTTAGTCTGACGGATACTGCGGGTGTACTCAGTATATAAAGTAAGATTATAATACATGGTGCTTTAATTCAGCAAATACTATTCCGCCATATTGTAATTGTCAGACACACTACTTCATTTTCAATACTTTCGTCATGTCTTTCTTGATAGCAGTTGAACATTACAATTTCCACGTGATCTACTTAACTTGCCAGATTTTAAAATTTTATTTCGATTTTAGAATTGTGGTTTGTACATTGGTCAGTAGTTTGTGGTTGGATGACCAGTTTAGTAGTTCAGACTCTGTTTTCTTATACCATTGTAAAGGCTAAAGAGTAGCCGAAAACATAAAAAACAGAAATTGCAATACGATCGGAGAGTAAAATATTTTGGGTTTGCCAAGTTAAAAAAATGCAAAAAAATGGCAAAAGTAAGAAATACTCTATTAAAATTCTTGCATATTTCTTCAATTGATACTATTCTGATCTGTAAGTGTGATTTCTATGTCTAAATATTTATATTTAAATGAAATACCGAAAGTTAACATTTATATGAAGACAACTTCAAATTGAAAAATAAATGCAGATAAAACGAACGAAAAAGAAAATGATTTGGTAAAGATCGATTCTAAATATATCAGTGGCAATTTAAAAAATGCATTTCAAACCGTTGTAGGCAAACCCTTCCTTTATGTGACTTTGTCGATTACTTTTGTATACGACATAATTAATGGCTTTGGCAATAGCAGTTGTTAAATAATTATTTTTATCGGATGATCATTGACATGCCCTGATGCACATGATTTAAGTGGCAGATGCATTGTATAAGTCTTATTGGCAATTCAAAGTTACATCTGCTAGTCACGTGACTATAGCGACACTAATTGATATTACCTTACATGGTCATAAAGTTTAAACAACTCTACATTCCTAACATTCTTTTGACGTTCGAAACACTATGGATCCCTCATTAAACCGGCTCTTATAACGCTAGTAATAAAGTGTTAAACAGAGAAAGTTTAATGTGGAAGTCTTCTGTACAAGTTGCAGTGCGTGTTTTTTAAATTTTTGCACATATACGAACGGCTAGTTTCAACTGAAAACGTTTGTCCTTGTGATTTGGTAAGATACATTAACTACAACGATAAGCATTCATCTCACTTCAAAAAAAAATTGTCCTTCTTTATCTCATTTGGCTGTTTTATTCATTACCATGCGTTGTGGTTTTCTTAAATAGGGTTGGTTGTTGCTAAGTATATGTTGGAATTATGCTTTTTACATGGATTGGTATGTTCATTTTTGATTACGAACATTTGTTTCTTCTATTGCAGGTTTGCATTCGGAAAATATATCAACATTAGCTCAGAATATCCAAACAGGTATGTAACCATGTAATATAGATTTAGCAGAAATTTTTCGTAAGACATGTTTTCAAATATCTTAAAAGTGGAGAAGTAGAAACTGTTCGTATGTTATTTGAAATAATTGGAAGAGAGAGAGAGAGAGAGACTAAACGAAAAAAAATTATATGGGCATTTATGAAAAAGCGGGTTGAAAATTTGTGTATACTGTTTTAAAAAAATGTCTGTTTAAAAAGGTACTTCTTGCTTTACGAATTATGTTGAATAACATCAAACTTCGGTGAAGGCACTGGGTTAGTTCCTTCAAACCATTTGGATGTGTTTAATACCCAGGGTGGGATTCGAACCCACTAGCCCGAATTTTGATGCTTTAAAACGTGCATGTACAATATTTGTATGCAGTATCTTTTGTGGAAACCAATCGGCTAATACCTTCTTTATTTACAAAAAACTCAGTTCCTGTCATAGATGTGTAGGATCCTTACAGGTGTGTTGTTCATGTTATCTACAAACGAAGAAACATTTGATATTGATAAAAATGTTGGAACTGTTAGTCAAATGGTTATATTAACAATTCCATTATTACAACTGTGATAAAACTTTAATTGTCATTATATCCGGCTTTGTTGACAATCTTTGTTTCAACGGGTCAAGATTCCCACTTTGACGTTGCGCGTAACGTTGAAAACGGGAAAACACAAAGATATTCACACTACGCCCAATTTCTTCAGTCACAAATTTTACGTTTTCAAATTGCACGTTCACTTTTAACATTAAAATGTAAACTAATTTGTAATTATTCAATAAAAATCATAAAAAAGGAAAAGTCTGTACAATTTTTTCACGTTGACAGTATCATCGGCATTTCCGTCAGCCATTAACGCAGTGGAGTACCATCGAAATACACCATTGTATATGGTTGTTAAAGTTACCATGGGACATATTGAAAATGTAAGAAATAAAGACAATTGTATTGTAAGTTATCGTGGAATAACTAAGAATGGCCTTTCGCAAATTTATCATGAAATGCCTTCATTCAATTTGCGAAAGGCCATTCTTAGTTATACCACGATAACTAACAATACAATTGTCTTTATTTCTTAACTAAAAAGGAGATATTAACATAGACTTGTCAATGAGTGTGAAATTAATTGATACAAATGTATATAATTAAAAGATTTATATTCAAGACGCAATTAGCTTCAAGTTGTTGTGCAAAAACGTCTTTAAGAGAGATATTCCATCGCATTACGCCCAAAAACATAGTTTCTGAAGTGGCAGGTAAATTTTGTATTGCATGTCATTTATATAAGGGATATCACAATGCGTTATTTTTATTTAATGTGCAAAATGATGTTATCGGTGCCATATTATTAATCTATTCTCAATCCATTAATTTAATGGCAAATAGACCAAATGATATTGTTATCACGGATTTTATTTAATATAGTGTTTTAAAAAATTATATTAAATCAAATTTATATTCGTACCAGATGGCGTTTGCAAACAATAGGCAGGAAATTGGTATCATATTACTTCCTATGATCAACTGGTAGGAAATCAGTACCATGTTACTTTTCATTAGTTAAAACTGCCTGTTGTACCCTAACTAATGTTTACAATAAATCAATTTGTATCATTTGGCGGGACGATGTGATTAAGCTTTTTAAAAATGGAAACAGATGGTTTCTTATCATAGTACATTGCCTTGTGTGGTTAAGAGAGTAACTAAAACCCTGTTCCAATCACCAGTAACGTAAGTTACATTCACCTTAAGTTATATTGCATTGTTGCAGTACAAAACACGTTTAGCATCTTGAAAATCGTAAAAGAACAATAGTATACGAAGATGTATTCAACAGTGGAAAATGTATTCGAGGTTCATATACCACATTGTCTGCAAACTAAGATCAAAGTTCGTGTGGGTGTAGTAGACGACCGCATTCATGAGAATGATTTATGTTAGTGTGTGCTATAAAATGCATGGATAGCAATTTTACTTCCAACGCGATTTTAAACTTCCTAAGGCGGACACTTCCTTCAAGGTGTGGTTTTATACTTGTATACCGCTATATACTCCTTTTGACGGAATACTTAAATATGAAAACAACACCGGCGTTATAGTCTAATGAAACAAGATATATGACCCTATATGGTGTCATTCTTTCCGCTGTCAACATCGTCAGGAACAGCTTATATGCAAATGATTTTAAAAATTTTTGTCAGGTTTTTTCATTAGTTAATTTAAATATCATGTGATCAAGCAATGGCGTTTATACTTTTCTATACATTTAAACCATCGACATGCATGTTTTTTAAACGGCAACTGACTGTTTGTATCGTACTTCCAGTACTTCACAACGATCGATACAGTATTGCAATCGCCAATTAAGAAGATTTTGTTTGGCTAACACAGATTTGGTCTTTATGTGGTATTGTACATTAGACAAACTTTTAAAAGATTTCCGTCTATGGATAAGTTTCCAAAGCCGAATTGTTCGTGTGTATAAGGTATCATTTAAACGGCCGTATAGTGCTGTAAATATAAAACTGGTATAATATGTAAAATTAAGCACTGTAATCGGCATCAAGAAAGAACATGTAGTTTAAAATACCAGCATATCCTAGATAATTCATACATTCTGTTCAGCTATATAACCATGTATATGTTACATAAGTATAATTACTCTTTATAGAATACCTAAGATATGGATATATTATTTTCGAAGCTTTGTACCTCAGAATCAAACATGAATTCAGTTACTTGATATTTGTGAACATGATTAAAACATCAAGTTGCTGTTTTCAGTTGAGTTTTCTTTGATTTCAGTGAAAATAATGACAGTCTCCATGTTTCATCATACACTGGTAAGAGATGGGAATCTGAGAAGGAACATCAATTACTGACGGTGTTCAAATAGCCGGCGCGCCCTGTGTGCACTAGGAAATTAGTTAAACCATGTAGCATTTAGACCGAGGTAGGTGACATATGTTATTTCTCGCCAATACGAATCTTTCAATCTGAAAGTAAAGAACACGACTGTCTATTTTGTAACCATTAATCGTTTGCTTATTTTAAACTGGTCTTTCCAATATCCTACATTTTAGTGATCATCTACTACTGCAGGCAATTTATTTCAAAAACGTTTTGCAAATCTTACACCATGCACTTGGCACTAAAATGCAACAGTTGTCATAAATATTTAAGTGAGTTACCAAGTACGACACACAGTCAACCTATTTTCATCCATCTCATCATTTTACTTGATTTATCCATCATGAAACTTTTTGCAACGTTATTGGCTAACTCCAGATATCCTAAGCAGTATATACGTGCTAAGGGAGTTATATAGTGTTTTGTTAAAGCATCAGACTAGATACATTTCAGAAACTGGCCATACTATATATTCATTACAAACTATGGCGGTATTGAAGCATTTCCAAAGTACTGGTACTCCTCTGTGTTATTCAAATTTGCATGTTTTACTCCACAATAAAGTGTTGTTCTGCAATATCTAGATAAATAAACAATGGGTTAATGTGGGCTAGTAGGTACTGTATAATGCACATTCAAAATAATTTTCCTTTATAGAAAACCACTGCTGCAAGTTAAGGTGCTTAGCTGTGTTCTAGTAACAGGGGGGTGGGGGGTGGGGTGGGCAAACATTTTTCATTTCGACCTCTAACTAGATATGAATTCAAGAAATTACTGTAACTTCAAAACTACAATTTTACTTTACAATTGGTTAGCATTTGTGAATATACAGACAGACAAGCGCCCTTCTCAATCTGTAGTAGATAAAATACAATAAGCAATATTTTACAAGTTGAACCGTTGACATTCAACCAAACAGCTTCGTGTTATTTTACATGTTTAGGGGCGACTGAACAGCTAAAAAGATTAAAGTAAACAATGACAAAATCCACTACAATTAACTTTATTTGAATACCTTGAATAATAAGTAAATATAAGGTCATGCTGAGAAACAAAATAAACACACATATTAAATAATACTCACCTTACTGAAATTGAAAGCCCTTTCATTTTTTTTAATTTATAGAATGATTCTTGGGTGTAAATGATCTGTAGTAATGTTATGTTCAATTACCAAGTGAAAACAATGATTTTCTTTAATTACCAACAATATAAATTTGAATTCTTGCCATGTGATTTTCTGAATAATTTTACAATTTGTTTAGTTATGAGATATTGGTGTTACAGTTCAAAAGATTTCTAATTTTCATATTTACAATATATTTACATTTCTTGTTTAATTAACTCTGATGTTGAACTTTTGGTCATATTTACAATATATTTATATTTCTTGTTAACTGAGCTGAGCCTTGATGTTGAACTTTTTGTAATATTTACAATGTACATGTATTTTCATTTCTTGTTTACTGAACTCCAATGTTCAAATTTGAATAAAAACTTGCAATTAGTTATATGTACAATCTGATGCTGGTGATAATTGGAACGATCTTGGGTACAGGACAAAAATGTTTTAATATACAAGTTGACACGAGTTCTAATCTAACTACATTTGGCTATTTTACAAATCGAGATGGTAAACATATCTTGACCACTCTTTGTAACAGTATACATATTTGATATATATTATTTTTGTACATTACAATACATAAAACAAATATACTACGCTATTTTTCTGAGATCATTAAATAGTTCTGCCATTAGCACGGACCTGTCACTTCACAATTTCTTAATACTTTTTACAAAAACATACATTTCTTGCCATGAAATACATGGATAAAATAAATAATATCATCATTTTTGGACTTGTTTCATGTTCTAATTCAGTAAAGCCTATAGCACCATCATTGTATCTATTTCATGACCAGATTACCGAGTAGCATACCATCATTGAACCCTGAGCAAATTACTACCGCCAACATTGAAATAACAAGCTGGGATAACAACTTTGGCATAACAATGCCAATTTTTTCACAGCACACAAACTTCTGATTTTAACCTGAGCAAATTATTCGCAATATTCTGATGAAATACAATCATACAACAATTGCAACTTGGTTTGAACCAACAATGCATCCTCAGCAATCGTTTACAAATGAACATGTCCCTGACTCTACACAAACTACTGAATGATCATGACGCTTTCTATCATTGGCATTGACATAAACATGGAATACTGACCTTTGGTGGAGTAATAATGTCACAAAACCATTTTAAAAAACATCTGATGACATCTAATCATCTGAACACAAGTTCTATAAATCCACTATAAAATCACACTTGGAGCTCATTATTTTCAACAATACCTGTTGATATTTGTTCTATGAATTACCTACAGATCACCACTACACTATCACACTTCTAAACACTCGCTAATAAAGTACATTATATCACAGGGCATTGAATGCACGTTCACAGTTAATTATACAAGTCAAATAAAAAATACCTGCCAATTATTAAAACACTCATAAATATGCGAGACAATACAATAGGCACAAGAATCACAAGTTATTATTATGGTGACCACAAAGGGACATGTACAGATTAATCATAAGGACCAAACCACATCAGATATCCAGTGCTGTACATTCAGCACTCCTTTTCGGTATTTAGGATGATACACAGCACTCCATACAACATTCATATTCAGAATGATAAGGGATGCTTCTAAAACAATCATATGGAGTGCACAATAGAATTACCGCATCGTATATAACGTTATTGAATATTCTGTATATTATCAACAAGCAAAATATAAAGTTTTAATGCTCTTAGTCCAGAGCCAAAAAACTTAATTAATGTTAAATCATTTATAATAGTTAGGAAGCATGTAGTGTTGAGCTTATTGTAGTTTAATTAAAACCTAATGCTAATTAAGCTTTGTGCCACTAGGTCCTGCTTTTTCTTATATTGAACACCCTTTACTGAATAGTTTGTTTATTCTGAGAGTGCTTTAATGCTCATTTTTTCTGTTGAGCATTAACTATTATAAAGTGCTGATGTATGATGTTAAATTAGGAATGCTACATATTATAGTTGAATTATGACAATTTGACTATTATTTGTACATGACCTTTCCAAGTCACTGTAAATGAACATTCAGTATCTGAAAAATAAAGCATGCATCATTACACAAAAAAAACACCTACAAATTATAAGTTTTACAAGATTTAGCTTGAAAATTTGCATTCTGTACAAATGTTTACCAATCAGGTGAAAGACTGATAAAATCATTTTTAAAACATTATGGAACATACTTAATAACAGTTTCAGCTGTAAATAGACATTCTGCCTTACAAAAGTGTTAGCAATATAAAACATGTGAAAATTGTTACATGTATGCATTGATTAAGCTCGTTTTAATCATATAACATTTATGTTAATCATCCCAAGTAACTCAATGGTATCAATTCAACTTATGAATATGCAATCTATGCAAAAGTTAATTAAAATGATTAAAATAAATTGCAATATGAAAGCAATGTGCATTGATTTGTTTTCATCAAAACTTTACTTGACATTGCCATTTAGGCATGTAAAATTGCATTGTATACCAGCTCAATGTATGCAATGATCAAGTTTGCTCCATACTACTACATTAATGTGTATCATTCTTTGACATCAAACTCAAAAATACTATTTTCCACTCATATTATTAATAAATATTCATCCTAGTTTTGCATAATTCAACATTAATGACTATCATTCTTTGACATCCAACACAATAGATTTGCAATTTACATGTATAATATTAATATTCATTGTGGTATTGCATCATACCACATTGATGACTATCATTTTTAGCATACAATTCAGAAAATGCTATTTTCCACTTATAACAAATATGCATCCATTATAAAGTTAATGTATAGCATTACAATTTATGCAAAAATTGTAATGATGTTACAATGACAATAACTGAGCATTCATATTCCAGATTTAGTTCATCAAACTTTTCAAAAAACTTCTCAACTGCAAATGATTCAATTTTATCCAATCAAAAATAACAATATCAATCCCACAATACCATTGGCTATATTGAATATAATTATTAACCATATGATACTTTGAAAAGGTTCAATTATGATTTTAAAATCTCAATCTAACAGGATTACTTGGAATGCACTAAGAGTATAAAATATGTATAAATATTTTGCCCTATTTGTGGCAATAGGACAACATCAAACTCATACTATATTATAAGTATCGGACAACAGTATTAACCATTCAATACCAAAATTAATTAAATAGTATGAACCAAGTCTTTAATTTTGGACCATACCACAGGTTTCAGGAGAAAAATGGTAACTTATTTCAAATCATAGGATGTGGGTTTTTTTTTATTTTCTTGTACCTGTTGATAGGTGAAAATTTATAATTATAACTATAATAATTATAAATAAATTATCATATAAGTTCCAGTTGTATGTTGTAATGCACAGCTGGTGCATCATCAAACTTGCATGTGCAAATCAATAAAATAATAAAAATAAAATAAATACCAGTAAATAAATAAGTAAATAAATAAATAAGAAAATAATTTAAAATATTATCAAGTGAACAAATTGTTGTTCAATATAGAAATAATCAATATAGTGTTTGGATTCTGGCCACCTGAAAAACAATATGGCTTTATCAAAGTTGCTCCTGCAGTTAGTCCACTAGACTATTATGGTATACAGTATCATTAATCTGAACTTATCATCATGTGTTACACTATACAAAGATTAAAGAGGTCTCGTTTTTAGTATACATTCCACTTTACTCATACTAATTAGGATTTCTCCTCATAGATTGAGAAGCCATATAATGATACTATTTCAATTGTCTTTACAGCATAATAATGCTAACTCAATCATTTATTCATCCTATTCTTACATTTTGATCAGATTATAAGTTTCATTCTGCTGAAAATTCAAATTAAAATTACTTCTGTGCACATTCAAATGTAAGGCACAAGAAATAAATATCAAGTTTAACTAAACAGTCACCAAAAACTTTTAATGACATAGCTTGTATTTATCAGCTAGAACTTCATATCAAGTTTTACCTACTTAATATTAGTATGTACTTTAGTAAAAACTTACAATAACATCTCCCTATTAATTATATGTTTCTTCACTATCTGATATTGTTACAATTTTTCCACTGTTACTTTATTTAAAACACAATTCACCCATTGTAGAAGGTGAACATTTTTCACCAAAGCATGTTCATAGGGTTTGCCAGTGTGCCATGTGATCCCATAACCCATAAAGTTTATGTTTACACCGTAAATTCCTCCAACATCACTTTTATGGAAAAAACTCGCAACTGTTTTCCCTACTTCAGAGAAATCAAAAGGGCAAATATCTTGTAAATTTTCAACGGGACAGGTACAAATCAATGATCCAATTACTTCCAAGAGCAAGATCATAGCTAAAAATCCTGTTCCAATCTAATCTATGCATTACATCATCTTAAACACACCAAAAATAGTTTGGGTAGGTGTTTAAAATTTTGACAAAATGGTGGTACCCTTCATGTGACATAATGATGACAAAAGAATTGACTATTTATGTATCTGTGTAAGGGGCACAGTTTGGTAATGATGAAAGGGTCTAAACTTTAAAAGTTCAGTTTAGGCCATGCCATGTACAGCAAAATCAATTCATTCTTGAACTGCACTTACCTACTAAAATAGTCAACTCTTCCGTCATTATCACTATGTCACATAACAAACCTCAGCATTTTGTCAAAATTTTTACCATTATAAGCACCCACCAAAATTGCATATTGTGGCATCGAAAGATACATAAAACAAGAATGGAGCAGAATCGGGATTTTAAGCAACAACTTGGCTCATGTAATTGAATAAAATATCGACTTGTACACATCCTATTGAAAATCTGTAAAATGTTTGGGTTTTTTTGCTGTCTCTGTAGGGTAAACTAACAGTAATGCAATACTATAACCACTGTAATAAGTTACACACAAAAATTATGGAGCATCACATGGTACAGTGGTGAATCCTGTTTCACTGCATTTTTACAGCAAAAGTTTACAATAAAGACATCAATTATCAGCTTATATAAATCTCATAATGCAGTGACACAGATTTGTCAGGCATTATAGAATAAACTGACATATTTTACAAACTTCATCAATTTTTAAAAAATAAATAAATAAATATTGAAGCCAGTGCTGCTTGAAGAAAATATATGAACTTTGAGCTTTTTCCAACAAATCAAAAGCAATGGATTTACAATATTCTAAATAATTATCTTGTTAAATGGGTCATTCTTACTCAACCCCATAATTTGATATGGCATCTTTTTCTAAGTTATAATAAAATTTACACATACAGATTGAAATTTAAATAGCAGTTTTGATCAATACAACTGCTTTTAGCAATTTGTACAATTTGTGTCAAAAATTGCATTATTGATTCATTGGAAAAAATAAAACAATAAAATTTAAAAAAAATAAAAGTAATTTTCAAACTGAGTTATTTGCATTTTCTGAAATACCAATAAGAATTTTAGATGTTTTGAAAACTTGCTGCTAATATAATAGGCAAAATGTTGAATTATTTAGAACATGATCTATTACTTAGTTCAATTGACAAAGTTCATGAAAAGTAAATAAATTATCTAAGCAATTAATTGGCCTTCACTTCCAAATGTATGTATGTTTCTAAATGGATACACATTGAAGAATAAAGGCAAATGTATATTATATAATATATAATATACATTGTATATGTTTAAAGTTGTATACCATGCATTTTTTTCAGATAAACACTAACTAGATCTGTATCTTAATTTATCAACTGAATTACAAAAACCTTTTACATTTTTACAATAGGGCTCTCTGAATGACATTTCATAAGCTTCTAGGCACTTAGATTCATTTCAACATGTTTCAATGTTTTACTTTTTTCAGCCACTGGACCTTGACAGTGGGTTAAAGCCTCATTGCCCTGATGCTAGATGAAGTTTCAAGTTCCTTGGCCTTTCAGTTCAAGATGTTTGAAAGTTTTAGTATTTAAGGTCACTATAACCTATAACCTTAAATGAAGGTCAGAAACCAGCATTTCAAACTAGGGCTCAGGCCTGGCCACAATTCTACCAAGTTTCATTGCCATTGGTTTACTGGTACTGTAAAGTATATGTAGTCATTAATGTGAAAACTAAAAGTTTACAAACAATAGACCATGGATGGCATTGTAATAAATCACCTTGAGCAATTGCTAAAGTGAGGTAATGGAAAAAAATAATAAATTAAATCCATATAAATTAGAATTTAAAGAAACTAGTTAACTTTAAATAAAGAACAATCAGAATTAATTTGGAGTTTAAAGAAGTTCTATAAAAAATGAAAATTGACATCAAGCAAGCATGTTAAAATAATCAAAATATAAAAAAATATAAAAAGTTTAAGATGTTTCTCCTGTACTGTGTGAAACTGTGAAATCTAACCCAACCCCCCCCCCCCCCCCCCATAAAATTTGATAAAATGTTTGCATAAACAGTTATTTGTTGCCAATAAAATTACTTTGAAATTGAACATTTTGTTCAGGTTATTTAACTTGTTCAAAAATATGTCTCCTTAAATCAAATAAAATAATTCAATTCACTTACAGATGCCCCCTCCCCCCCCCCCCCCAAAAAAAAACCCAGCTGCATTAAAGACAATTTAACAAACTGGTACATCTCTCATGTTTTATGGTTATGTATACTGGACTTTTTTAAAAATATTTACCAAGTTTTCAATGGAATACTCGCTTTGAATGTCATCTAGTAAAGAGTTCTCAGAAAAAAATTCAAAGTCTGAACTTCAATGACATGGCATAAGCAATTTTTCATGGGTTGAATGAGAATATATTTAAAGACGGTTTGAGGACTAGTGTAAACTAAAAAATAACTGTGAAGTTATAAAAAAAATTACTGTGAAATCATTAATTTTCATAATGTCCCAATTTTCATTGTTTACTGACCCAGAAATTTACAAGTTAATAAAATAACAAACATTACTAACTTACCTGAAACAGTAACTAAAAATCATCAATTCATCACCCCACAAAAATGTACTTTTTCTTAAAACAATGTCAATTGGATATGACAAAAATAAATGATTCAACAGTATACTGAATTTTTGTCTTCAATGTGTATCCATTTACAATGAAAAAGAAAAATATACATGTAGTGTAACTCACTATTTCAACTAGACACTGTAAAAATTATTACAGTATGTGATATTGTTACTGTAATATCATATTAAAATCAAACACAAATATATCTGTCCATGTTAAAATTCTCCATTAGACTTTGAAGGCAATGGCTGATCATGGAAATTTTCTGACTTCATCATCAAATTTTCTCTTTTTTTTCATTCAAATTTTCCTTATTCACCTTCTGTTCTGACCATGTTTGCCTCGGACAACTCAAACAACTACTTCACAGGATTTAGGGTGTTGTGAAGTAGTTTAATTCATCATCTGCCTCTAAAGAAAGAAACATAAGCTGAAAATGCATCTTGATAGTTTATTTTGGCAATAAAGTCTGTATGCCTAGTTTTGATTCTTTGATTTTATGCCTAGACATGAATTTTGTATTCAATTTGTCGAAGTTAGACGGTTTAGTAACATTGTTGTGGTACCTAAAGATAACTTGCCAAATATGAAATATTAACCTTAATAAAGCCAAAGAATAGATGCAATTATTTCAGCTTTATGTTTGTTTATTTAAGACAGGCAGATTCTGACAGTTCCTTTTACAGTTGACCGGCAAACTGGACAGTCCTTTAAGGCTGGTGAACACTGGGCACAGCAAACAAGATGACCACATGGTAAGAATACTATAGATACAATGCTCTCACAGCATATTTTGCAAGTGGTTCTTTCTTTCAATTCAGAATTCTCTGTTCTTAATCGATCTAAATAAAAAAAAATTGACATTAAAATAAAAATTCATCATAAATCATTTTACCTTTTGGGTATTTTCATTTTGGACATTAGGAAACGCCCATTTTCGTTTTATTTATTATGTACGGTAAATTTGCGAAACTACCAAAATGTGAAACAAATTAGCACCCAGCCTCACTTCCCAAGTGGAAGTTTAAGTGTTTGACCTAATTTCTCAGTTTTAAAGCTGAATTGTGATTCAGACATGGATAAGTATGCATTTGTACTCCCTGTGACCAAATGTGTGTCTTTTACAACCCAATCAAGATTCACTTATATCAAGGTTGTCTATTCAGGGATAGTAGAGGAAACCACAGACAAACATTCCTACACTAGGATTTGCAGACTTGGATTCTGACCTTGCTGATGAGAGGTGTAGTGATAGCAGTAAATAGGTGCTGCTTTAGAGTACTTGGCCACTTGGTTCTGTGTGATCAAGAGTATGTGAAAAATAAAAAATAGTTTTTACGGTAATATTTCCAATATGCTGGTACATTCAGTATATATAATATGTATGTAAATGAAGTCAGTGAATTAGTTCATTCATTCACATTTTTATTCACATTCAAAATTTCTAAAACATTCAAATCATTGTTCATATAAACAAAATTATATAAGAGGAAAATTATAAAATTTTATTATTCAAATCTATTATCATGGAAATTTTTGTTTCAAACAGATTTACTTTTAGGTGACTTTCCAATATGGCAAATATGATTCGATGGAAGAAATGGGGTTCTAGCATAGTTTTATGGTAATTAAGGTATGTTCATACTACCATTTCATAGCTTAATATTATATTTGAACAAAAT
The DNA here is from genome assembly GCA_021292105.1 of Anadara kagoshimensis. Taxonomy (NCBI): domain Eukaryota; kingdom Metazoa; phylum Mollusca; class Bivalvia; order Arcoida; family Arcidae; genus Anadara; species Anadara kagoshimensis. The sequence continues at coordinate 45,437,117 of CM037865.1, forward strand.
AAAATTAACTAAGCATTTTTTTCCAATGAAAGCTCTTTAGAAAAAATGCCTAAGAACCACTGCAAATACAGCATGTTTTACTCACAACTTTTCCATTCTACCCAATTTAACAAGTATTGTCATATTGCCTTGTATTTTTTTTTACACTGTCTGATATATTTTCACATTGCTTATGATCGAGACCACTTGGCCAGTAGTAGAAAATGCAAACTATGAACATGATAAACTATTGAATGAAACAACATAAAATAAAACATGATACAATATCCACATTGAGAACTCCCAACTTGAACATTGGATATAATGCAGTAGTATGATTCTAGTATTTTTGATGAGCCTAATAATTTTTTATTAATTTTCTTATTTTACAAACCATTTGTCCCTAAAAATATGAGCTTTAACTATCCTACTTATTTAAAAATAAAAAAACAACATTTTTCCTTAAAAATACGAGCCTTAACCACCATTTGTGCCCTTAACCATCCTTCTTATTTTACAAACTATTTGTCCCTAAAAAAAACACATTTTTGAAATTATGTATAAATCTACATTTTTGTATTTCATTAGTTGTAAGTCCATGGAACTCTGAAGATTTGGAAGATTAGATGCCTGCAGTGTAACAGTGGTTATCAGATAGATAAAAGTGGCTGATACCATGTCCCTGTCAAAGATAACCCTTGGGCTCTCTCAATGAGGCCCATTTGGGACCAATAATTGGCCCTATTCCTGATGCCAACCAGATATTGGCAAATGCCACCAGATGGCTTTCCTGTATGAAAGCATCATTCTATGGATATTGACCCAAAAATTTAACAAATGCAGATACCTTTTGCATGGCAGATTTTTTACACTGCATGCAGGCAAACTAAAAACAATTTTCTTCCACCTAAACTGCCAATCCAACACTCCTCATTTAGTTACACTCTGATGAAAACGAAAAATGTAATAAAAAATTTCTGGACTTGAATATAAGGCATATTCAGACATCACTGTCTACAGTTTACTTAGTTTACCCTCAGCTTTTAACTTTAACCATTGACAGTAAATGTTGAAAAATAAACTAAGTTTGTAAACAGGAAGTAGATGTCTGGCACACTTGAAATCGGTACTTGTGGCATGTGACCTAACACTGAACTTGCATACAAAATATCAAGTGGATTTGTTTGATAGTTGCTGAGAAAACTGTTACAAATTTTTTTGTTTGGGACGGATAGATGAAAGGACGGAGTCAAAAAAAATATACTAAGTCGGTAAACAGAAAGTAGATGTCTGGCAGACGTGAAATCAGTACTTGCAGCATGGGACCTCATACTGAGCTTGCAAACAAAATTTCAAGTGATTTTTTATCCAGACAAAAGGACAGAGGTATACCCCACTCTTCTTCAAAGTGGGCATAATAAATACCTTTTGCTGTTTTTTTCCACTGAAACCCTTCAAGGATCATTCAGCAAGCAAAAATGCCACTGCTTTAAGGGATCTCTTTATTACTTTAATTTAAATGCTCTGTCTTATTGGCTGGGGCTTAAACCCATGACCTTCATATCGACATTTCTCCATATCCCGGAAGACCTTAAACACCATGAGATCTTAGTTTTAAATTTTCATGCCTCAGTGGCATATTTCTTCTTGAGTTATAACATTTCCTCACTTTCTGGACGACCTTAAAGAAACAATGATTTCATGTTTGCATTGTTCTACAGAAAATAACTAAGAAGATTAAGCACCTTTTAGTCCTGATTTATCACTGCTGAACTGCTCCACAGGTTCTGGTATGGGTAGGCTTGGCTTATCTTTTACAAGCATTCGTTCTGCTACTCCATTTTCTTTCTGTTTTTCTCTTTCTTCCATTTCAAGGAGCACCTCAAGTATATTCATTGCAGTCATTCCATCCCAACCTAGACAAAAAATCAATTAAATTATCCGATTAGAATCCATAAAGTCTAAAACAAACTAAAGTTTGCTGAATATTAAAAAAAAAAGTTATTTTAGCATAAAGACACAATTTTTTTTTAAAATCTACTTACCAATCTATAATCACCAGTTCTTGAATATCTGCATACACTGCATTCAAACACTCAAACAATCAGTCTTTTCCATTAAAGAACCGAATAAAATTTCTTTAAACGGCCTAACTAACGGACATAATATATTCAGACAATTTTAGACTCAAATTGATAAGTATGCAATGACAGAAAAAAGAGGCAAACTGAACCAGGATTTTAATTTATGGGACATGTAAAGGACAGACATATATGATACAGACTGACAATCCTGGTATTTAGTCAACCCCTTTCCAACCATTACATATCAGAATGTACATGCATTTATATACATGTTAAATGCACCAACTAACCACTTGCATTTTAATAATTCTTAAATATATTTTCCATGACCTAATAACACACACATGACATATGCACACAATACATGACATACACACACAATTGCCACAAAATCTTCTTAATTAACAAAATAATGAGACAAATGAATATGCAAATGATACAAATGAACAACAAATCAATTAATGAAGATAGAAATACACCACTAAACAATATCCCCATGGTAACCTTGTCAACCATAGGAACAAAACACATAAATCCCCATGGTAACCTTGTCAACCATAGAAACAAAACACATAAATCCCCATGGTAACCTTGTCAACCATAGTGACAAAATACATACATATATTATATATAAACTAAACAACAAAACCTAATAGTTAACTAGCATCAAATAATTCAACATCACAGACATTAAATCTGCAAACAAAGCACACAGCAAACTCTTAATTCCTACCTTTGGACTCCAGTATCTGGTCAACAGCTCGTTTTACTATTTTGGGAAGATAACCCATTTCTAGAGCACTCTGGGCAGCTGGACATAACAGTGGATTCTTCTTTTCTGTAGGGTTTGGGCGATAACTTTTAGTTTGACCTGTAGAAAGAATGTCAATATTAGATTTTATGAACATTGAATGTTATGTTGTGAATAAAAATCAAAACCTTTGTAAACTGAAAAATTCTGAAGTTGTAAATTCAGCATGATAAGGGATGTCAAGAAAAGGCAGCTATCAGAGAAAAATTTCTTATTATTTTTTAAAGTTTACTGGATATGTTCATTTAAATTAATTAAAATCTTATGCCGAGTGCAGGTGAAGGCTTCAGTGTAAAAGGACTTCTAAAATTAATGAAATCCCTATTAAAGTCACAAATACTTATATATGTATCACAAAATTTAGACTATTACTAAAATAGACATTTGAACATTAAATTAAAATGATAAACAAGAATTACTCATAAATACTTGTATATGTATTACTGTCCTCATATTGAAAATGAATGAAGTATGGTAAAAAAAAAGTTTAATTTAATTTAAATGGGAATTACGCCAAAAGCATTAAATCCATGCCTACATCCTCCACTCCTTTATCCTAACAAGATGACATACAAGCAAGTGTACAATATACTAGCAGTAAATCAGCCATAAAGGAGTATATATGATAAGCACTTATCATACAAACTCAATGGAGTTCGCCGCTGTACCACTTGGTACCTTCTAACGTGTCTGCGAAACGCTTGTTTCCAATGGACATGGAAACACACAATATGACGTTTTCCCGTAAAAATGATGTTATTCCGGGAATTTGTGACGTTGCCGTTTTCCAAAATGTTCCACACAAATGTTAAGAGGTATTGACCACGTGGTACAGCGGCAAACTCCATTGCACCTGGATTAGTTTGCCACCTTGCTTACTGCAACTTTTTGAAAGACCCCAAAATAAATTTCTTCAAGCTCCAATGTATTTCTTTGACCACTGTGGTAGTTCAGTTGACAGAGTGTTCACTTTGTATGTCGGAGGTTGTGTGTTTAAACTTGGGCCAGGGTCTTGCCAAAACTTGAAAATAGTGACTGTTCTTTCTCCAAACACTTGGCAAGTGAAAGAACCCTCCCTGCACATTGTCATGAGCAAAGATCATAATCCCTGCCACTTCACCTATAGCTGCAGACGTCTTGATATATAAGTGAAAATTCTCGACTGGGATGTCACTCTAAAATTTGAAGTTGAAAAAATAAGTCTTATTGCAAATGAGTGCGTTTGACACCAATTTTTTAATCATGAGATAAAATATATTATTTATCAGTTCTATTACCATTATGAATTTGTGGACCAGATTTAGGTGAATCTTGGTCAGCTTCTAAGTCACCAGGCGTGTTCCTTATACCATTATTTGATTGAGTATTCTGCTGTAGTGCTTCCTCCTATAATATAATAATAATAATAATAATAATAATAAATGTAATAATAATAATAATTTTATAAAAAAAGTTCAATTTAAGACACAAATATATGACAAATAGTAATAATAATACACAAAACATAATTATACAAAATGTACCAAGTAAATGTACATATCAATCAATAAATATGAATATTTGATTAAATTCACAGATTATAGCAGATGAGTATGTTCATTTTGTATTTAAAAATTCTTGAATTTGTTGTAAAAATAATAATAATAATAATAATAATAATAATATAAATTTAGAGGACCGAATTTTTACAGGTGACCTTTAAACAGAATCAGATTTTAATTTACAAAACAATTTTACACATATAAAGTCAATTGCAATTTTGACACTTTTAAAAAAGAATAACAAGTACTGGTATACATTGATCACTTACAATATCTGCCTGTCGTACTGCGGCCTGGACCAAATTTACAAATTCTATGCCCTTCTTGTCACGCAGATAAGGACATTTACTGGACCATCTGGCATGCTCTACCCAGGGATCATCATCTGGGTCCCAATTCCTTAATCCGATGCCACAATAAAAGCATCGGACACAATCTCCATTATCTACATTACAAAGTATGATAAAATTATATTTAAAAAAAATGTAAAGATAAAAACAAGTACATGTAAATATAATATATAGTATATAGTCCATATACATTTAACTACTTTTATTAAAATCTAAATACAGTACATTGTAACAAATATATGTACATTGCCATATGTTATAATATATTAATGGTATATACATGTACCCTTTTTTTTGGGGGGGGGGATATATACCATCAGGGCAATGGCAAAAAGGTATTTTATTAGTGAAGGGGTGAACAGAATAGAGAGTTAATACAGGTACATAAATGAGGAAAACAACAAGGGTGGAACTGGGGATATGGAATCTACAGTAGAGTAGGAGGGATGGGGGAAGGGGATTTTTGGCATGGGATAAGAATTCGCATAATATGTAAATATTTGGTTTGGTATGACCCTATCAAGGCTCTGACAGTATCTATGTATACATATAGTCACAAAACTGACATAAATTATTCATCATTACAATACACTGAAACACAGCAAATAGTTTAGTGTTAGTTGATAATATATATATATATGGTTAATAAAAGCACAGATCAATCATCTTTTGTTTTTTAAATTATATCTTGCTAAAGTAAGTCTTCATAATTCAATGAAATAAATAAATAAATAAGTATAGAACTCCATGACGATAATATAACACAAACTTCTACAATAATATTGATATTGATCAAGTAATTAGATATACAATAAACTTAATTACCATACAAGTCATTCATGAAAAAAATTCTATATTAATTTCAGGATTTTAAATCTAGTAACACTCATATAGTACCTCAATGAAGGTCACACATGTACAAAGTACATTTAACGTCTGAATTAGTTGGGCCAATCAAAATAAGCATTTAGTAACATATCAATTAAGGTATAAATATAAGCACATGCACGTATATACCTGTGTGTGTATGTAATTTGATGTTTTCTACTACCACTATATATATAGATTAGTGAACAGCTTATTTCTTGACAAAAGATCATACCATTATATTTAGGGGGGGAGGTTAATTTGATATTTTACAACTACCACTGTTTTATACAGATTAATAAAACGGTTTATTTCTTGACAAAGGATTATACCATTATATAAGAAAGGGGTTAGTTGGTTTTAAATACACTTACTTGTGGAGTAGAATCCAGCTTCAGCTAGTATCTCTGCAGGCTTTAATGTGGCTGACCATGATCTAAAACTGGTCCGTCTGACGGCTTTTAAGGCATATTCTGGATACCTTGGACCAGATCTGTTTGCACTGGACAATGGATTGTTAGGACCAGTTCGGTTACCCTGACCAGGCAATGGATCGCTGGGTCCTGTCAATACAAAACGGCGCCCTGGTGTTGGTGGTGGTGCTTGCTGTTGTTGTGTTCCTACAAAGTCAATATCAATGTCGTTTCCATTTAATCCAGAATTACTTCTGAACCCCTGGAAAAGTGATCCAGTATTTTCATTGGTTGATTGAGGTGACTGAGGTATGACAGGACTGATGGTTTGACTGTCTGTTGTGTTTAGTGGCAGACGAAGAAAATCGGCAGAACTGTTATTTGTAAATCCTCCAAACATTGATGAAGCTTAATGGTTTTTACAAAATCTGAAAAATAAAATTTGATAACAAATGTATAACAAGACAAATGCAAATACAAGTTTGTTGTTTTTTTTTTTCAATGTGAGATTTTCTTGTACACTAATGACAACATTGTGGAAGCGCGTGGCCTAGTGGTTAAGGCGTTGGACTCATGATTCGAAGGTCGTGGGTTCGATCCCTGGACCGGGTGATGTGTTGTGTCCTTGAGCAAGACACTTAATTTCACGTTGTTCCAGTTCACTCAGCTGAAAAATAAATGAGTACCAGCAAAATGCTGGGGGTTAACCGGCGTCCCATTCAGGGGAGAGTCTTGTATTCTCAGTCGCTTAACGCCACGGAAACCGGGATAAGCTCCGGCCTGATAGGCCTAATGGCTCGGGACAGACTTTTAATGACAACATCACCATGGCAAATTCAACGAATTAGGATCCGCAACAGTAGGTATTTTTTGTGATTTTCACTTATGTTTAATAACAATTGCACGTTTGTTGTTACTGTTTTAGTAAAAACACCAAGACATCCAGGAAAATGATCAAACCAACTCGGATTAATGATATGAGCACTCCTATCAATGCTGATGCATTTGCCAAGTGCTACATCATTTTGGAGAATTACTCCAGACAATAAGCGTCTGACCGGATGGACAGAACTTTGAACTTAATATCCTCCTCTTTCTTCAAAAGGCAGGGGATAACAATACTTGAGGGACAAACCATACTTGACCATCATTAATTATATTGGAGTTGCTCATTTAGTCTATTGTTACATAACTTCAACACAAGTTAGTGTATATTATAGTACATGGCATGTACTACATAAGCTGCTAGACGCCTCCAAACTAAGCAAGATACCGATTATCAGAACTTTAAGGGACAAATAAGATCAAAGTTCAAACTGAAAGAGTATTTCTGAAATTCCTTTTTAGTAAATCTTTAAATTTACTACCAATCAAATACAAACATACCAGACCATGCCCAAATCAAAATCCAAAAAGCTAAGTCAAAACTGCCAAATGAAGTTAAACTTGGAAAAGAACTTTCACCAGGGAAGTGAGGTCAGATGTTTCAGAAGAGTAAGCACTTCCTGTTTAGCTCGCTACATCTATCACATGTGAAATCAAAATTGAGGGTGAAAGGAACTGAACATATGGGATGTGACATTTCTTGTTTGTAGTGGAGGGCATAATGGTATTTTACACCAAAGTCAAGATTCTTTCACTTTATATATATTGAGGAAGTCAGTTCATGGCTGGAGGAGGAAACTGGAGTGCCCAGAAAAAACCACCAACCTTCAACAAGAGAACTGACAAACTTTCACACACTAGGATCTGTCCTGAGTGGGATTTGAACCCAGGCTGTGAGAGGAACTGTTGTCTGTAAGGGTACTTATAACACTCCATCATTACAGCCCCTTTCTTTTTAGGGATAAAGCAATAGAGAGATAGATCAAATAGCCTCTTTATTGAAACTACAGTGGAAATTGATAACTTAAAGACCATGACTTAACCCAGCAAAATATGGGTATAAATTCACTTCCCAAGAAACATTCAAACACCCCCACCCCACCCTAAAAAAAATAATTCCAAAACATCCCCATTACATATATTTCTAAAAAAAACTTCCCTTAAAAAATCCCATTCTTCTTTAAAAAAAATTCAATTTCTTGTTACTGTCATTATTATTTGTTGTTTATATTTGATAATTTCTGATCATTATCTTTGCATATTAATTGGTTAAGCTGTAAATGTAGTAAGGTTGTCTTAGAGTACTGATTATATTACAGCATCTCTGAAAGTTAAGTGTAAATGTACTAGTTAAGGTCACTTGTTATGGTGTTTATACTTTAACTTACACCAACTGTACTTAAAGGTTTTCTTATTCTATTTACCGGTAGTTTAAAGTGTATAAATCATACTTCAGAAAATTTGGCTGCACATTTATAAGTTCATACCTTAAGACAGCTTTAAAAAATACTTTTGTATCAGAAAATTGGTATATTTAAAGTATTTAAAAATTTCATTTCCTTTTTTGGTAATTTTCAAAATTTAGGATAATCAAATAGATGAAACTGACAATGTAAACACTTTTTGTTTTAGTTTCTGAGAATTGTGAAATAAATCACTTCCTTTTCTAAAAATATACTACAGACATTCCTACTTATAGTGATAACTATGTTATACATGTATATCAGTAAATATGACCTGGAATTTTGCCAACTTATCAAGTACATGTGTATTTTAGTTTAGGGATTTTCTAATGTATATTTTTAGTTCACTTACATGGATCTAAAAATAATTTAAATATTGCGCATTATAACGTGAGGAGATATCATATGATCTTGTTTTGATGGAATATAACAAAGGTTGAAGGTGTGTATTGACATACGTGTGAGTCTTTAAAAAAATGCAATGCAACATGAGGTGTGTACCAGATTAATTCTAAAACGCAATATGCAGCCATTGCATTGAGCTGTCATTATTTTAAATAAACTATTAGGTATGTTCAATAAGCTTTATTGTCCACATTTGGCATTTCTACAAAATAATTTTAGGCCATGGAAGACATGTAAAAAAAATCATTAATGGTATTGCTCAACTTCTTTTAATAAATGAATAAATGATATCTACTTTTTTACTCATAAATATTCACAATAGCTAGAATTTGGCATTTCCATAGAAAAAAAAATTGGCAATGCAAAGATATTTGTAATAACCATTAATGGTATTGCACAACTGACGTAAATTACATCTAAACTTTTTTTTAACATTACACATCAATATTCTCAATGCTTCAATTAAAGTTGGGTTTCTATGGACAAATTTTAGGCCATGAAAGACTTGTAAAACCGGTTTATGGTATTACTCAACTTCATGAAATTATATCTAAACTTTTTTTATTTATTTTTTTTTCGAAACATTACACGTAATGGTCACAATGTCTTAATTTAATTTGGTCACTTCAGTCATTATCAATGAAAATTAAAATCAAATTAAGCAAATTAAACTACAAATGGAAGTCTTCTTCATAGAGTCAAAATTATTTTGTTCATCAAATGTTTTAATTCCATTTCATTATTTCATCAAAAACTTTTATTAGACACTGCAGAGCTATTGCTGGGTCATATTTGGTACCAATAATCTGCCCTATTCTCAATTCAAAATCTTAAGGGTTTTTTCACAATCACTTTGCCAACTTTCACAATTTTGGAATTTTTAGCTTTAAAAACAATATTTTTGAGTTTTCTATCACTTACTTCCTTTTTCACAATTTTGGCCATTTTGATGTTTTTATATATATTATTTTCAAAATTGCAAGGCCCCTGGTCCCATTCACAACAGGATGAGAGAGAGCACTGATTGTATATGTACATGCATATATAATCAAATGCTTTAAAACATCTTCAAAAACTGCTAAACTAGTAGCAAACACACAATTGTGAAGTTGTTTAATAGAAACAAGGGATAATTAACAAACCAAGAGGTGAGTGCAAGTTGAATAATTACTGCAATTATGATGCAAATGTCCCAACCTGTATATAATTATCAAAACATGTTTTGGACAATGGTATTAATGTTGTAAATTGCATAATGAAACTTCAAAGATATTCAAACCACAGGAACCAGTGTTTCAAACATTTATCATAAAAAGGAAGCATGATTTATAAAAGTTAGTTTGATCAAATTCACCATCTTTTGGTGTTTAACATTCCAGTCAAGAATATTTCACTTATATTCAATTGAGACATCGTCAGCTATAGGCCAAAGGTGCAGGCAAAGGAATTTCAATCAACCAAAAGAGTAAGAAGATACTACAAAGAAACATTACTCTTTAACAAAATAAAATAATAATTTACCTGTGACAATATATGATAAAGATGTGTATACAAGAACAAAAATTACTTCCTAGTTCATGGTTTTAACCATTTAACATCCACCCCCGTGTAGTTTAAACCTAAAGTAAATGGAAAAAAAATAAAAATTACATATTTAAAAAAAGATAATAAAAATCTTATGGATTTCACCAGTGTACCATGTGATTAATACCTCTTAACATTTGTTTTTGGAAAATGTCTATATGGCGATTTCCCTAAATTACATCCGTCACTGATGCGATTCCATAACGAGTGGAAATAATCATTCTGCATAAATGTTAGGGATATCACATGGTACAATGGTGAAACCCTTTGAAAATGGAGCTGTGCGACCAATGTACCACTTCAAATGAGCTGTACATGTATAAGTCTTGATGTTAACTAAAATGTGCCTTCTTGTAACACCCACATAATTTTCAAGAAATAAAGCAAATTTATAAGACTTTCCATGTACTGATATGCCCAAGCACAAAATTTAGCAACCTGGATCCATTACAACTGAACTTCTTTTAAAAGATGGCAGATATTTTAAATTTCCTCATTGTATTGGTTACTATATATGGTGTGTTTTCCAGTATTGTAGCCACATATTACATAATTTAACTTTTTTTTCTAGTGTCATTGCTTCATTAGACCATAACCCAAATGTACAAGGGGGATTTTCAGCTTGATGTGGAAATGAAACTTTTATGGAGTATGCAGACTTTTTTAAAAAAAGATTTGAGCAAATACTGACATTGTGAACATGTTAACAATAAAACAATGATATCAGAAAAAAATGTAAACAGTGGCTACAATCTCTTAAAAATTAGGTTTTAGTAATAATATGGTTTTATTCATTAAAGATCTTAATATGGACATTGGTTCTGTATGCACGTTTTGTTTAAGTTGTTCACAATTTGACTAACTGCAAACAAGGACACCTATAGGTTTATTAACAATTCATCTTTGTTACATAGTCCAAGTCCTAACAGTAACCTGCATGACAAATAAATGTTTAGGCTCTCTATTTAAATTTAATAAATTACAATAGAACTTTGATAAATCTGCATACAAATATGCATCAAAACTACTATCAGAGTCACCATGTTTGTGGCAATGAACTGTGCAGTTTTCTAAGCATATTCAATGAACTTAATAATTAATATTTAAATTTGTTCACTTTCTGAAGCCTAGTCGTAACTGTAAATCACTTTGTTTATCTATGATTACTATAAAATATTTCTGCAGAAAAAGATGTAACCATGTTTCTACTGTGATGAAAAGAAATCACTTAAAATTCCCATTATAATATTAAGTGGCAATGTTTTACTCCATACAGATATTCCATGGTACAGTAATCGCAGATGTGCATTACAATTTGCTGTTACAACTTCGATAAAAAAGTGAAGAATCTCAAACTTTATTCCAATAAAGTCTATGGGATTTTCTATGAAAACTACAATAAGCACAATTTACTGTCACAATAACAGTGATTCTGAGCCATTATTTGGTTCAAACATGTTGTCCTCACCAAAAGGGTCAGTTAAACTTGACTGTCCTAAAAACACGAAGTTGCTTAATGCACATGAAGTGATAAATTAAAATGTCACTGTTGCATTATATTTCAATAAAATGTTAAATTAATTAACAAAAATTGAAGTATCCAATCAGTGGCATTCAATGATCCAATGTAACTTAATCCTCAAATCCTTTAAGTCAAACTCCAATCTTTACAGTATAATTTTTATAGCTTCACTATTTTTTTCAAAAGAAGTTTCAATTTTAACCATCCTAGTTTCTTTCAAATACACACCCAATTTTCAAAACATATTTTCCCACGCCCGTTTCGAAGTTTCTAGAATCAACAATCTGGTAGTAAAACTTCCTTTATTCCAAGTAACGACAAAACAGTTGATTTTGTTGTCATATAAACATCGCCTCAACTGCTCAAGTTCAAACTTCACCAGTCCAAACTTCATACACTAAACACATGATCAACATATACCATGAACTTTTCACCTTGAATTTGAAAAAATATCCTGCTCTTAATCCTTCAAATTTTACATATTTTGTTAAAACATGCTGTAAATTTCTGCGTCATACAACACAGTTGTGCTGGCTGGTCATGTGACTTATCGCGTTGTCTTTAAAAATAGAAATGGGGATTTCTAAAACAAATCTATTTTAAGTAACGTTGCAAGGGGATTTCCAGAACTAACACAAATCTATTTTAAGAACTTGGCAAAATACCAATCATAAGTACTAGCTTTCCAAAAAATCATGATTCAATCTACGACGGACTAATTAATTATTAAAATTTTAATGTGAAGCCTCAGTGGCAGAGAGGCCTATAATGTGTGTGTTTATGGATCAGTCGGAGCTTTCTCACTGCTTAGATTCCCTGGGGAAATTTGTCAGTTTGCTTGAGAAAGGTCAGTGGTTTTTGCTGGTAATTTTGATTTTCTCCACGGGGAACCTTGATATTATAGGAATGAAGGTAATTTTTCTTTTTGTTATGGAAGTGTGCATGTCCCATTCTTTCATACTCCCATAACAAAAAAGAAAAAATACTTAATTTCTTATAATCCAATTCATAGAAATTTTTTCAACAACAATTCAACAATTTAAATAATAATGTTGCTGTAGCAAGTAAAAATAGCATCGTTATGGTGTAGGAATTCAAATGCCTCTGCGCGTCATCCATAAGATGACTTCACTGAGAGGAAATCCATTCATGCAAACGTAACAGAAAAATATGAGCAATTAAAATGCTTGAAACAAAGAAGAATTGAATTATCATAAAATTAAGCCAATAAATTTCGATTGGGATGTAATACACCATTATGTCACTCTGTCAGTTTTCTTCCTTTTATTTGTTGGTGTAAATGCTGAATAATTAGAAGAATATTTTTGTATATAGTATAAACTAAGTTCGGAATTTTAAGCAAATCACTACAAAACCAATTTGATAATATAATCAATCGCAATAGCTGTTTATTATTATTTTTTAATTATTAGTAAATATGATTATCATCAGTTTGTTTGAAATAAAGAACAGGAGGCTAAATGACAAATTTTCTTCAGTTTAGAATAACGTTGGAACTAAAAGCAGGATATAGATTTACCCTACACTCCCGACATTCCGATATATAGCTACATATACACGGGTAAAAACTGAAAAATCAAATTGCCACTAAAAGCTTAGTTAGTATATTGTGGCATTGGATTGAGAATTGAAACATATACTATTATTAGCTACATATTTACAAGCTTTTCACCTGACTTTACAACAGAATACAAGTTCTGACACAACCTGAACATTTTATCCTGAACATGATTACAAGTTATTTAATGAAAGAATGTGTAGATTGGTCAAATTAAATTCTTTAACAAAAAACATTTTGGTTTTTAATGGGGGAGACGAAATTCAGACAGAAAATGAAAAAGAATTGGTTATCACACATCTGAACTAGGTAAGAAACAGTCCTTTTAACATTTCTATACCCGTAACTACGATGTATTTTTAACTGGAACATTTATAACCGGAAATGCATTTTTAAGAGCTTATAACATTTTTTCCGCACGACAGATCTTTAGAAATATAAGTTTACTGTAACTGTTCAAATTTTTAAGTCCCCCTACTTAGAAATGAATCCCCGCGGCCGTTTTTTATAAAAGGTCATCAATTTTACTCGATTTTAAGCCCGTTTCTAGGCAAACAAATAAAATACGCATGCGCGATGTTATAGTCATAAAAACGCTTAGACGCTTTATCCCCCGATCAGGCGATTTCAATTTATCCCCCGTTTCGGGCGAATCCGAGACCTGTAATTCCGAAAAAGATAAACTTCTAAAATTATAGTCATGGAATTGGAAAACATCATGGCAAAAGATTAAATCTGCTTTAAACTTGCAAACAAGCCCATGGACTCAAAAGTAAGATCATCATTGTAATAGCTAAAATAGAAAAAAAGTGAAAATTGAAGTCATGAATATAAACTTTGACCTTGATCCCATTTTGAAGGTCAAATCATGAAAACATCAAAACTGATATCCCATATCTAAAAATTACATATAACATATATAGTCAAGATATTATACAATTATCATCTTTTGATGAGATGGATATGGGATTATATGGACCTGATCAAAGTAATATTCAGCAAGGTTGTTATCCACAAATATCAAAAGACAGCTATTGTTTTATTATATGACACTTCAAAATGGCAGACTTTTAACATTCAGATTTTAGTGTAATCAGCAAAACGCACCTTTGGCATTACTGGAGATGTTCATCATGTTGGTACAGGTTGACCAATTTGACAGATTTCTCTGTTTTAAACAGACGGATAAAATGAAAAAGTCAAATTAGACGGATTTTCCTATTTTGACGTTTTTTTTAATTAAAGGTACTAAAAATTCGGATTTTTTTTTTAAATGGTTCCAAAAATAGCTAAAATAGTAGCAAAAGTAAAAAGGTAAAAAGGTAAAAACCAGCCAATGACTTTGACCCTTGACACTAGTTATATCATGAAAACATCAGGTTATCGGTAGAAGACACAGTACTGACATATATATTACTGATGTGTTGTACTATAGTAAGAAGCTTGACAAAATAACATCTTTGCTAATCAGGCCTATCATTGATTGAAGCACATTACATAGATAAGTACACCCATATCTAGTACCCAAACATTGTGAAGTTTGATATGTTGGCCTGCGATACCTGCAAATGTCTTAAATTTGTGAGGTAAGTTTAGCTGAGATTCCATGGCCAGTAAATCTCCATTCACTCACTACAGCAAAGGATTTGCTGGTGTCTTCACATTTATCCAACATTTGGTATTTTGATATAGGGAAAGGTAAATTTTACCAGAATAAAAGTTCCTTTAATCAAAAAGTATGTAATAACATGTCATATTTTCACTGAAAGTTTAAAATAGCCAAAATTTTAACTAATATTGAATAGATATGTTAAATTTTAGAAATTCCCAAGTTTTATTCCTACCTTAATAAATTTCAATGAAGTTATATTTAAAGAATAATAATATTTATTCTTAATTGAGAATTAAAAATAACTATAAATAAGAATAAATATGTCACTTTTTAAAATTAATTTTTTTCCCCACCCAACTAAATTTTGATACCGTATATTTTGACAAATAAATATAAATTTCTCTCAAATGTATCCATTAATTTATTCTTTCATATATTTTCCATCATGGAGTGATTAGAGGTTGGATTGATTGAGAAATTGATTATATTGCTTAATCATTTGAATTTCATGCATATATTAAAAAAATATTAAAGTAATAGTGGTTTTAATGATGTTACTGTTAAAAATGTGACACCAGTTTGATGCTTTAACCGAATGGAAAAATAAAATATATACTTAATAAATATCTTTTTTCCAAAATGGAGCATATTTGGAATTTTTTACAATAAGGTTCCATTCTTGCAATGTTTTTTTCCAAAATGGAGAATATTTTATATATTTTCCAATTAGATTTTTTTGTTCTGAAATGGAGCTTAATTTGAATATTTTTTTCAAATAAAAGTTAATTTGAATTATTTTCCTACTATATTTTTGATTTTTTTCCAAAATAAGTAAGTTGGATTATTTAAAAAAATTCTCAAAACAATAAAAAATAAATCAATAAATAAATTAAAAAATAAAAATAAAACTTAAGTTTTCATTTTACCAGGGACCCGGTTTCACAATCATTCCATTACTAAGATTTTCCTAAACTTATATTTAGCGAATTTTGGCAATCGTTAGAATTTAGAATAAACATTTTTGACAAAGCTTTATGTGATCTTCAAAATCACAAACTAAACTCCAGGGTATTTAAAAATTTACCAAAATCATTAATGTATCAATTTTGCCAGATTTAAATTAAGGAAAATCTTAATCAAAGAATTATTGTGAAACTAGAGCCAGGTACATTTAATCTTCAAAAAGGTAAAGGTATGAATTTTCATGTTCACAGTACCCAAGCCAACCTATTGTTTCCATTTTCCTTTGATGTCATTTATCCAACATAAAATTTACCTTTCCCCATATCAAAATAGCAAATGTTGGATAAATGTGTTTGTTACACATGAAAATATTAAACTTGATAAATTGAACTTTATCCTTAACAAACCACCCTTCATTATTAAACATAAGTGATACAAGTTCATTGGTATTGGTAAGCTTATGCCAATATCATAGATGTGACAGAATAAAAAAGGTCTTGCACATTTCAAAGGCATCAAAGGCATAGGTACCTGTAAATATCATATGTTGCAAAATGATCAAGATGTCTATCATTCAAACACCTATGCATGTGGTTGTTTTTCACAATGGTTGGGTAGCTTCCAGTCAGATTGGAACACACTTAAATGTTTAAGGCACTATTATGAAAGGCTAAATGGACATATCATGACTAGAAATAAAATTCTACTCATTTCCAGTGGCACTTTTTGGTAGTTGTAAAATTTTATAGCTTTTCTGCTATAACAATTGCAGTTATCTCCCTTCTTATGTGGCCTGAAATGATGTGAAAGTTAAATATGTTGACATTGACTTTTCCTTTTCTACTATTTATTTATGTAACCCATGCATGTTTGCTTATGGGATACTAAAGCATTTAGTTCAATATTTTATTAATTAGTCTACAAATTATTTCCATTTTCAATTCTCTTTGATACTTATCTCAATATATGACATTTAGTAATTTAGTAAGTTTATCACCAGATGTAAAGCTAATTAAGTTATATTCTCACAAGAAAATTTCATATCAAGGCCAAGTGCTGTGACATGTGAATTCCAGTTGTCACCCTGACAGTTACATGTAAATGCCAGTGGTTATCTTTGTTCATGTACATTTATCTATCCATTTGAATGGATATGTAACATAGTTTTAAAAGAAGAGAACAGAATCATAGTAGACCATAAGGTATAGAATTGTATAAGGAGTCAAAATTAAATCATTTTAGATAAGTTACATCTTCCAAGTTAGACCACCTGCGGTAGCTCAGTTGGTAGAGTGCTCGCTCTGTAAGTGGTAGGTTGTGGGTTCAATCCCTGGCCGGGTCTGACCCCAATACTTGAAAGTGGTTAGTAAATTTTCTTTTGTCAAACACTCGGCATTACGAAATGAAAGTCAAATCTTTTGGATGAAAACTTAAAATAAACAAGGTTCCGTGTCACGGTGGGCATGGCAAACCCTGCTGTATAATGCCATCAGCAAAGGCAAAATTTCTGCACCTTCACCTATAGTTAGCGATGTTTCAATATAAGTGAAATATTCTTGACTGGGAAGTTAAACATCATTACTCAACTCAACTCTCAACTCTCTTCCCAGTTTAAAGAGTATATTTTGTGTACAGCTTCCCCATCTGCTTACAGATGGATCAGAACCATACATCATGATAAAGAAACACTATTAAAAACATGATAAAGTATAATTGTAGATGATAAAACCAGTGCATGTTTATTTTAGGATCAGGGACTTTACAGAGTAAGTTGCTACTGTATACAATTTACATCATATTGTAAAACCCCTCAGGGGTCTTAATGGGCAAGTGGTCTAAAGCGTTGACCTACACTCATAGCAACCCTAGTGTAAGAAAGCTTGTCAGTTCCTAAGTCAAAAGTTGAATGTTTCCTTCAAGTACTCTAATTTCCTCACCATCACAAAACTGTAGACCACCTCAATTTAAGTAAAAATAATCTTAACTGTGCATAACCACTCTACTTCATTTTTTTGCCATATAAGATGTGCAACTTAAGGAGCTGCTGTAATGGCTCCTTTAGAATAAAATCATAATGCATAAAACAATATATATTTAAAAGATTGAATTTATTAAGAATAATTTAAAATGAGATATTTTACAATAAAATTATTAATATTTTCAGACACATGTTAAGGAGAAACAGACATGTCTCTGTTACTTATATATATTTAATAATTATAATAATATTTACAAGTGAACACTAGATGATGATCAATTATTAAAACAAAAATGGCAGTTTTTATAATAACATGGCCAATAACAAAAATAAAATCAAAAATTAAATATATAAAATAAAGTAAAAGTAAATAACTTAGCCATGTTTTTCTAAACCCTGCAAATCACAACCTTTATGATGCATATGTCCAACACAGGAAATTTCAACATGTGTTTTACATATAGAAAATACATATGGAAAATGTAATGTATCAAATGCAAAACATGTAATTAAAGAGGTTACCATATAGAAAATGTGTATTTCAACTAAAGGTATAAAGAAAACATATGTATTTCAACCATATGGAAAACACACATATTTTAACCATATAAATAAAATGTATTTCAACCATATAGAAAAAACATGTGTATTTCAACCATATGGATTAGCATGTAAATTTCAACCATACAGAATAACCATGTAAATTTCAAGCATATGAAAAACATATGTTTTTCAACAATATAGAAAACACATATTTTAACCATATAGAAAATCATATGTTTTTCAATCATATTTGAGAACAAATTTAATGCATTTCACCCATATGAAAAAAATTATCACAATGCATGGTCCATATGGTTGTACACATAATCACGTTTTCCAATTTCCATATACTCAATATTACTTTAAAACATAGTGTTTTCTTCTGTGTTTAACATGTTATATAAGACCATAATGAAAACAATATACATTTTGTATGTAGAAAAAATTGTAAAATTTGAAATTAATTACGGTATATTTTTGTGCATGAGTATGAAAAAGTGTATATTATGAATAAAAATACTGTAAAAACATCTCCATAAGGAATGTAGTATACATAACAAAGGATTATGCCCTCCCATTGATAAAAATAACAACAACAAGAACAACAACAATAATAATAAAGATAACAAGAATTACTGGAAGTTATAAGTCTCTCCAGTGCCACACTGATGGTATAATAGCTATCTCATGTCACACGTCACATTTCGAAACACATTTCGTTTCAAAATGTGAAAACTTGCTGTTGAAATTAAAGTAAATATCAACAACGATAGTGATATAGGCAGTCAACATTGATCTGTCTGCTTGACCTTTCATTATAAATGTTTATAAATGATGGCCCATCCAATACATGCGTAGTGCTAGGATTCGCAGATACTACATACACAATGAATGTGTTTCATATTATGTCGAGAAAATATTTAATTATGTTCCCTTTCACAAATGTACTAAGTCTGTAATAAATATCTAAATTAAAGGTCAAGTGGACAGGTCAATGTTGTTTGCTTTTATCCTTAAAGTCAAGCTTCCAAACAGTGTATACTTTAGCTTTGATTTCAAGAATAACATTAAACTTTGGTCACTTGAACTCTGATACTGCCAATGCTCTTGACAGCTTGAAGTCATAAGGATTGTTAAATAATGATTAAAAAATAACTAAAAACTAAAAAAACTAAAACTAAAAAAATTATTGATGATTCACAAGAAGTTGATTGAAAGGATAAGCAAAGTACTTGCAAATAACCTTACAATATATGGTTATCAGGATTTATTTTTAACATTTGCATAGATGATTAATTTCAAATATACAAAGAAGTAGTAATAATTTAGCTAAATGGGTCTCGTCACCATACAACATGTTCAGGTATCATCCAAGTGATCAGTATCCCATGATCCCATAAACCAAGAGGTCAGTGTCCCATAATGCTTTGTAGTAAACATTATTGAAAATGTTGACATCACAAATTGCAGGAATAATGTAATTCTTACTGAAAAATCAATTTATGTGAATCCATAACCAATGAAAATAAAAGTTCCCCAAAATTGTAATTGGGTATCAAGTAGTAATGTGCTAGTTAAGACTTTAAAACTTTTTACAACATTAAGATTTTTGAAACAATGGTATCTTCTATGTCCAATTTATATAGAATTTTCATTTATTTATTTTTTTTTACATTAAAGGAGCAGTGTCTGAAACCAAGCAAGACCAGAGGAATTGTTCCTCATGATCTTGGTGGATCTCATTTTTCTAAGATGATGCATCATCACCAGCTGAAATATTTGGCAGCAATGTTAATGTCACAGATGCAAAATATGAAAGTCTCAGAAAAAGAACTGACATACATTCTGTATGGAGTAAGGGGTATAACTCTAACTGCATTAAGTGGAAGTTCACCAAAAGAGTTATCTTTCTTTGATTGTACAATTTGTTCACCAATAACTCTCAATAACATGATCTGGGGAAAAAACCACAATCTGCAGTCTTACGTATATATATGTACTGTTTTCTACAAACTCATGTAAAGATGTAAAGAATTTTAAAACTTGATAAATTTAAAACAAAACCAATCAATATGTAATGAGCACAACACAAATGAACAAAGCTCTAGATGTCTGTGTCACTGTGTTTATGACACCATATTTTTGAATTTTTTATATGTATAATTAAATTACTAAAGCCTAGCTTAAACTGAAAATAACTATGTGAATCCTGAATTCTAAACAAAAATTTCTGTAAAAAGACAAGGTTATACTCATATACTGTTGGGATTTTAGAAGTTGAACATTATATGCTGCCTGAATATGCCAAATGTGTTGCCTCTTGTTGAAGTATGATGTTGTATGTTTTTAAAGGAACTTGTTTACTAGGTTTGACAAGGTAAATTTAATCCCCCCCCCCACCTTAGTGGTAACAATTTTTACAGAAATATTTTAATTTATTTCAAGGATGTTTCTGTTACAGTTAGGCTCGAGTATGTAAATACCAAACTTAATTCAAATGCATCAGGTTATTTTTTTAAATTTTCTAAAATATGCTGTCACAAAAACGATGGCTCTGACATTAAGTCCTGAAGAGACAAACACAATGAATACAGAATATTGTAGGAATGTAAACACCAATAATAAATGATAAGAATATGCACACAAAGTAATATTAAATCATTGTTTGTTATGGAAAGATTTAAAAAGTTTGTATGAACAAATTTGAGATTTAATAAACTCTCCAGCAATCACATTAAATTCTCATAAGACAACTAATGATTTTGATGAGTCTGTTTTATTGTACAAAAATAATACCTTTTGTCACATTTTTCTGTAAACCTTACCTACAATAATTTCAGTTCTTAAAATTGTAACATACTTTAAATTTCCACGAGAAGCAACTTGAATGGAAAATATTCATCATGACTGCATGGATGTAAGGGTTGTAGATTGATGAAATACTGTCAGCAACCTCATGTCATTGTGACATCATTAGTGGCCACTGATAAAAAACTCTTCTATAGTAATGACCAAAACAGTCTTGTCACAATTAAAAGTTGAGATTGGTCAATAGTTTTGATTTTGGAAATCTTTTTGTCTTTTAAATAGACAATAGGATGAAATAGAACATATATCTTAAAGTTATAACCAATTGAGCTGCCTGGGTTCAAACCCATGACCTTCCACTTTCAAAACAGGCAATCAACTAATGAAGTCACTGCAACAGTATACTCTCTGAATTTTGTCTGAATGTCAATAAATAATTATATTGCCTGGGTGTTTTTATTTACATTGTCAGAATTTAAATTCAGAATTTTCAGACAAAATTCAGAATACATATAAAAGTGTTCAGAAATTTTTGGGCATTTTTATTTACATTTTCAGAGTAAATTCAGAATTTTCAGACAAAATTCAGAAGAAAGATAAGTTCAGAAAATTTCAGACCCTAATTTTTGGTGCAAGAAAAAATCAGAATGAATTCAGATATTTTCAGAACTACCGTATTCAGAAAAATATAGAAATTTTGTTTCATGAGGGCTGAAATTTTCTTAGAACTCTTTTGAAAATAAAACAATTCAATTTGGCACCATGATATATTGAACAGATTCAAAATATGTGTTCCCTGATACATATGTCAGTAATAATGATTATAACATGAACATGTGAATGAAAAACAGAAAAACAACATCTATCTACAAAGTTGTAATTGAGTTCACCAGTATACCATGTGATACCTAACGGCATTTGTGTGGAAGAAATTTTTGCATTGGAGTGAAAAAATGGTGTTATATGCCACAGTCAGTACAGGGATGGTGGAGGAAATTAAAAGATTGGATTCAATTGGATTAATGCTGTGTTGCACCCCAGTCAAAAATTGTTTTATTTTTGTTGAGGTGGTCAGTTCAGGAATGATGGGAGGAAATGGAGTGTCCTGAGAAAATTGCCAACCTTTATCAAGAAATCTTACAAACTTTCTCTCACTAGGGTGCGCACTGAATGGGATTCATACCTAGGTGGTGTTACGTGCTGTGTTCTGTTAAAGCACACGCTTTAGACAACTTGGTCAGCGAGACCTAAATATTTTCATTGCATATGGAACAGATAAGCTGAAAGTTTCCAACAAAAATTGATATTATTCAGGGACTATTCAATATAAAGATTTTTGATATCTTTTCACATAAATGTTTCAAGGTATTGATCATGTGGAACCATGGTGAACCCCATTTGGTGTGATGCAATATCAGGACATTTGCACCTGTGGCAAAGCTGGTTACTAGGACTTAAACACAGTATAACATTGATAACTCTGCCACCTGGCCTATTGCCTAACTATTTTGAAGTACCACAATTCATTCGTTCAATTTTTATGTTTTTTAGGTTCCCTCTATGGCCTTAACAGATGGTGAAGCTGTACGAGTCACTGTTACTTAATTGAACAATATATATATATATATATATATATATATATATATATATATATATATATATATGATTGGTGTCGCGAGAAAAGGGACCTTAAGGTCAAAATTTTACATTTTCATGTTTTTGTCTATTATTATAGTTCAACATTTCCTCTTCGAAATAAAAGCAGTTTTGGGTTTCTAGGGTAACTATTTTCGTTGCTATGGGTTCCTTTTATGACGTCACAATCGTTGACTTGTAACCGAATGATTATGACCAGACTAATGGCTTACGAATTTTAAAGAGCAACTATTAAGCCATTATTAACAGCGATGGTTATGTAACATTAATGCCTATCTATACTGACAAATATTTTCGACAACTACTCTGAATTTACAAAAATACTAGTGAAAGAGAAAAGAAACTAGTTTTAATAGAAACAACTGCATAATTGACTTGATCGGGCATTCAGCAACAACAGTAACAATTACATATTGTACCAGTTTTACCATTAATCTCAAATTGTTGTCATAACAATTACAATGTTCATTAAAATACTTATTACTCAATCAACGATAGGCAACAAGGGTCCCCAAACTGCCATCCCACATTCTGCCTGATGATATTCATGCATAAGTCATTCTCGCGTGTCATTTCTCGCAAATACTAAGGACATGCTCGAAGGTCAGAAGTACAATACTAGTATTTTAATTTGATGAAACGTTTTTTCCCGACTTTTTTCAAAACTCAAAATCAGTTCATTCATTTATATCTTAGGAATGGACAAAAAACGTAAATGATTTCTAGAATGAGTTGCCTAGCAACGAGGTTTATCTTTATGTTCTTCCATGTGATGTGTCTTATATAGCATTTTCATTTACATCGGGTTTTTAATACTACAGCACGTGGAATTTGGTTTGGCAACTTTTACTGATTGTGTTGCCTCACCCAATGATTTGTTCATCTTTAAAACGATTTCTGATAAAAGTCAAATGCATAGGCATTAAAATTAAATGAAAGTGGTCTATCGTATACTTTAAAAAGCTTCCTACACGGTTTTTTCACCTAGAGCATTGGTTTGATAAGTCGAAAATGTTGCAGACGACTGGTTTCTGTGAATAGACAATTTGAAAAACATCATGTTTCCCACAGAGCCGCAAATGTTGTCAAAGAGTCCTCTGTGATAAAATAAACATAAAATGTCTGTTTAATTATATTTTGTTTTGTACAAGATCGATTAAAACACACATTATGAGGTTAAAATTAATCTTCGTATATAATGATTATAATAAAATTGTTAGTCTTTTTATAAAATAATAGTGTTTTACTTTCGGACTATACTTTTAGGTATTGATTATCATAGTGTCATGTGCTACTTTTGAATTTTTATGGAATAATATAATTCAAAAGTAGCTCATGTGCTACTTTTGAATTATATTATTTCATAAAAATTCAAAAGTAGCACATGACAATAGCATCGGCGTCAATTACCGCTATTCCCAACGAGAGCAGTTTAAATTAATTTAGAATCAACCTAAGTATAATTTCGTGTATATGCGAGTGTGTTTTTGCCAAAGTAAGGCTTACCACTAATCCTTACACCAGGCGATACTCTGTCCTCTTAACACTGAGCTTAAGGCGAGGAAACAGAATCGCAAATTTGAAAGCCTACCAGGGTTTAGAAACCTATCGCTCTCGATGCAGATGCTTTGCTGACACTGTCGTTTGACGTAGTTTGTTATTTTGAAAGAATTTTTAAAAATTGTTATATCTCTAACTTCTCTCAGTGGTATGAAAATATCAGATAATGACTACTGTAACATCGCATAACTGCATTGTCAAAGCGTATTTAATCCCCTCCCCCCTTTTGTTTGTACCATGACTTTCGTTTTTAATACCCTGGTGAGTGCTTAGCGAGAGAACAACCACGCACTACCTACTTTTATTTTATATTTTCATACCCGGCTTGGGTTCAAATCCCGATCTCCCAGATACGGCAAAACCTGGATGCTCCCTGCCTATCCACACCGCTACTTGACAACCTACTAAGCCGGTCGTTTTTTTAACTGTTTGTACAACTTTGAACTTTTCCGCATTTTGTGATGCTAAATATTCTTATATATATATATGTTTTTTATTTTATTTATTTCACATTATTAGATTTCTGTTTGAAATAGATTGTGCTATGTGGAAACTTTATTGTATGTGTATAAACATAATATACATCTGTACGTGATGTATATATCGGCTCAACACTCATATTTAAAACGCTGGTTGGTTCAGAAATGGGGTTTAATGTTCCAGCCAATATTTTACTTATATCGAGACGTCACCAGCTTTAGGTGAATAGGCATTTTTACCTTTGTAGTTGTCATAAAGCAATGTGCAGGAAGGGTTTTTTATGCCATGCCCGCCGTGACACGAGACATTGGTTTATAAGGTCTCTTCGGAAGGACCCTGTGACTTACTTTCTAAATACTGAGTGCTTGGCCATAAAACAGTAAAGTCTACCTTTTTTCAAGTCTTGGTCAAACCCGACCGAGGTTCGAGCTACAACATTGCTAAAAACATATATTTCGGTCCAAAATACGAAAATTTGTATGATTTGATTAAATACGTAATTTAATCTTTTTGCTAATTCATTGGTTTAGGTGTTCACTAGTGTCTTTGGCATGGATACACTATATTTGTTATATTTTAAAATAGCAAAGTAAATAATTTCCAGTTCCAATTAGCGCTTACGTAGAAAAGATTTCACATTAAGATTTCCTACTTGAAAATCTGGCAAATTTGAAATCTGAGTAATATTGTAAGTTTTCAAAATATTAATTTTAAGGCATTATTATTATTATTATTATTTATTTGGAGCACGATAAAACATAGTCAAAAGTTATCAGACTTAAGTCAGGGAAAATCTATATGAAGAGATGACTGTGAAACTGGAGCCAATATCAAAACCATTTACGTAACTTATTTAAATATATGTCATTTCCAGTTTTTCCTTTAACAGGAAGGACCGTTAATCAAACCCGGGACATCTATCATCATAGGCAAGTGGTCTGCCAACTGAACTAACCAGACCACTGCATTATAATCTTGTTTTTCTATCTAGAATATGGGAGGTGGGAAATCTCGCACCCAAATTCCCTTAGATGGACATTTTTATGTCAAGCAATTACCAGTCTGCTACTTTCAAGGGTAATGATAATTATTGTATCTTAAAGGAGAAAAGTGCGAGGTCAGACCGGAAATCAAAACAAACTCTATAAGTATATTTAAGGCGAGAGCTCTACCAACTTGGCTACCAAAGCCGTTATATACATGGTTATTTAAAATGCGGTTGTGATATTAGGCACGGAACTGCCTTCATAAAAAATTAAATTGCGTTCGTGGTATTCAAGAATCACTTTTTAATTTAAACATTATGTGCAACCCTAATTGTTGTGGCGAACAATTTAAATGTCGATCTAATTTATGACCCCACAACACGGACGTGAAAGAAGACATTCATATAAACATGCTTAGTACGTGGGGAACTCTCCGATGATCGCTAGCGAGGAATTTTTACTATAACCTCTTATTTGATAGATTTCTTAAACTTTATTTCTAAAAAACTTAACCTGTGACATATAAGGAAAATAGCAGGCTACATTTTTCATATTCAGTTCCTGTATCAGCACAGGGACTAGTTCTAGAACTTTGTTTTACTAAACAAGTTTTCCGATTTCTCTCAAAGAAGATCTAATTATGTCATCTTTTTGAAAATAAAAATCTAGAAAGATTTTAGTGATTGGATTTTATTCGATTTTTTTCATGACTGTTCCACTTTTGTATTCTAGAAGCGTTACGTATTGTGAGTTATCTGGTTCTAAATCAAATGCTATCCCGACTCCAAAATTAGGTTTAACTTATTTAAAACAGTAAAATACAAGAATAATTAAAA
Organism: Anadara kagoshimensis; assembly: GCA_021292105.1. Classification (NCBI taxonomy): domain Eukaryota; kingdom Metazoa; phylum Mollusca; class Bivalvia; order Arcoida; family Arcidae; genus Anadara; species Anadara kagoshimensis. The sequence goes on from CM037865.1 coordinate 45,464,022, forward strand.
CAAAGTTAAACGGATTGTATTCTATAAATAGTACAATTTGAAGTTTATATAAAATTACAAAACCTTCAACGAACTAATAACTAAATTACTGAACAAAATCTGCTTAGTGAAATGATAACGTACAAGTTTATGACCGCCAATCTCTCTCTGTCTCTCTCTCTCTCTGAGTCTCTCTCTCAAGTCAGCCTTCGGAAAGCCTATGACATTTTACTTTGAATGCGGGTTTTTTAATATAATTGTGGAATATAAAACGCTAACATTTTATTTTAAATTACCTCAAATTTCATATATCAGTTGTTTGCAGGTTTACACGACTTGCAGTTTTAAATACAAAAAAAAGAACACCTGCTGTCTTCATAAAAATCACAGCCGACTTCCGTGTTTTTCAGCGCGAAAAAAGTAAAACTTTGACGTCGATTATCTCGATTGTGACGTCAAAAAGATAAGGTCCCTTTTGTCGCGACGCCAATCATATATATATATATATATAAATATCTAAAATTACTTAAGTACCTTGCAGTATTACATCTCATTATCTGTAAAATATTCATTTCTTATATATGCATACATTTGTCAGTTACGTTTTTTTTATGATTTCTTGTTCATTATTTTTTATGTTTATTGAATTACTTGCCATAACCAATTATTGTAATTGAGTTCGAGCAATAAAGATATTATTTATTATTTTATATATACTGTTACTTTATTTCCATGTTGATATGCTAATTTTAATTCATATTAAACATTACCATCTAAACCTAAAAGTGAATAGTTTCATGTATCAGTATCACCGGACTTTGGTTGCCAAGTGGTCTAAAGCTTGGGCTTACTGTATAGGTTTGATCTCCACTCTGACAGTACCTAATGCAAGAAAGTTTGTATGTTTGCTAAATGCTGAATGTGAAAGCTTTCTGCTACTATTCTAGCAATGAATGACTGCCTAGAAATAAGTGAAATACTCTAAACCAACTTTTATTCATGGCTATTGCAATTCTCTTGCAAAAACAATTTAGGGACTTCTAACTTTTGCAATATGAAATATATGGCTGAATATTTGGTATTACTAATACAATTTTCGGAAACAAATTTGTAATGATTAACTTTCATGATTATTTTGTCTTTGTGAAACAGGAATTCAATCACATACAAATAAAAGTTGGTATATGCAGTAATTTTGACTGGGTTGTGAAACACTATTACAACCAATCACCAATCTTTGTTTTCCAGAAGCCGATTGTCAATGGTGAACATTCCGCTGTAACACAGAAATAAAGATCCTCATATTGTATCACACAAAATGCTGCTTCTCCTGTATATTGGTATGAAATAAATAAGTTACTGGAAAGACTTCAATTTATAACATTAGTAATGGAATGGTTTTTTATGCTCCCTAAAACTGCAATGGAACAGTTCACATAAATTTGATAAGTATCACATATCTTATATTGGTAACAAAGTTCAAACTATAACCATAGAAACCATTTTTCCAGGATATTGTCTTTTTTTTCCAACATCAAAATGGAACATTCTAAACTACAACAGTTACTGTACTTGTTCTTTAGATCATACTATTTTACCATTGGGTTGAATAGGTTAATATCACATTAACTCCTCTATTCTTAATTTCATTTTTTTTTTCAGAACCCTTCATTCTGTGTTTTCAAAATGGATTTTCCACTTGTACAGTCTTTGGATAATTCTATTGTTCTGTATGGTTTAACAAGTTAATATCACTGTAATTCCAACCATGTTTATCCTATTTTTTCCCAATGGGAACATTCTATTTCTCTTAAATTTTTAATTATGCTAATCATGTGAAATGACTGTTTTATTACAGAAACATGTAAATAATATCACTGCTGGAATGATTTCTAGATAGCCATCATTGCCAGATTGCTACAAATTCGTTTTGTCACTGTCAGAATGCTATGAATTTCTATCTAAAATAATATCGCTGTAGGAATGATTTTTAGATCTTTGTCACTGTCGGAATACTACAAATTCTCATATTAAATGACATCACTGTTGGAATGATTTTTAGATATTCGGTCACTGTCTAAATACTTCGAATTCCCATCTAAAATAATATCCCTGTGGGAATGATTTTTTTACCTTCGTCATTGACAGAATTTTAAAATATCATCACTGCTGGAATGATTTTTAGATCTCCTTCACTGTCCGAATGCTATAAATTCTCATTTAAAATAACATCCCTTCTGGAATGATTTTTAGATCTCTGTCATTATTCGAATGCTATGAATTCTCATCTAAAATAATGATGTTCAGATCTTCGATCACTGTCCGAATACTATGAATTTTCATCTTAAATAATGTTAGTGCAGGAATGATTTTTTCGACCTTCGTCATTGACAGAATGCTAAGATATCATAGCTGCTGGAATGATTTTTAGATGTTCGTCATTGCCTGAATGCTACAAATCCTCATCTAAAATAACATCGCTGCTGGAATGATTTTTAGAGCTCCATCATTATCGGAATGCTATGAATTCTCATCTATGTTGTTGATGTTTAAAGTCACAGTTTTATTCTCTGGCAAAATACTTTGGGATTTTACGACCATGTTTAATAACGTAAGTACCTGGTCTACCTTCTGGTCTATACGGTTTACCTGAAAATAAAAATTAAAATAATTTTATTCCAACCTCATTGATTCATTTATCTTTTGTAAAAAAAATTAAAAAAAACATTAAAGTGATAGAAAAACTAACAAAATACTGTTTTCAATGATGTAATTTCCAAAACTGCAGAAATTGGCAAAGTGATTATAAAAAAAAGAAAAACAATGAATTGTCAACTGGACAAAATAATAGCCACAGAAATGACCCACTGAGAGCCCCCGATTTTTAAAAAATTATTTGTTTTCTTTTAAAGCTGATAACAATGTAATATGTACCTGTATTTAAGAAATGACATTTCTGCTCATGGTATTTCAAGGGGTAATAAAAGATAGTGTGGTGCATGCCAAATTTGATGAAGGGCAAAGCCCTTCATTTTGAATTTGGCACCGCAACACTATCTTTCATTACCCCTTGAAATACCATGAGCAGAAATGTCATTTCTTATATTTACAATTCTTTCTTTTAATAAATATTTTGTACCTTGGCGCTATTTTTTCCATATTTGCCCGTGTGATATAGGGTTTTTAGCCATGAGAGATCGGCGTGTCTCACATGACAACGCGACCCCCTGTGTAGGACATGACGTAATATTGCGGGAAAATTGATACACATCAAGAGTCATGACCCCCATTGCCTTTCATTGGGAATTGAAATACAATAGCTTCTGTATGTTTCATCGAAGACAGGTACAGTCATATTGTAAATATTCCAAAATGGAGTATTAATTACACTGTATAGAAGAAACTTTAGCGGTAGAAAACATTGGCAGTTTTGATCTTCTAAACTATTTCACAGTAAGAAATGTCCACAGTTCCGATTAAAGGGAGAGTTTTCTAAAGAAATTAAGAATTTCACTGAGAAGATTCGCAGCACAAGAGCTAGTCACATGAAAATTGTATTTTTTTCCCTGCAAATGTTTCTTCTTACAAAGTACAAAGAACAATTATACAATGGGTTCAACTGTACTGAAATCTTTATTTACCTGATTTTCAATGTGAGCAACTCTAGAACACACTGTTGCCCTTTCTTTATTTTCCCTTCCTGCATATATTGGTTTTCCTAGTGTTTGATCTAACCTGCAAACATTATAAATAATTATCAGTTTAGAGTTATTTCCCTTTATTTTTTTACATTAAAATGTTTTACATTTAGTCATTTTTAGCTTTAGATGTCAGCTTACTAGCTGTTGTGATTCAAACATTTAGAAAAATATTTCAGTCATTTTCAGGAAATTTAAAACATAGTTCTCTATGGCAAAATGTCACATTTTACAATTTTATAACCTGTTCGTGAACAGTTAAATCATAAATTAGTGCTAAATGCCTAACAAAAAATTGCTTGAATAAATAAAACTACTGCTACAAAAATTACACTTAGGATATTTTGATAAAAAGAGTTTAATCTTGACTAGCCAATCCAGAAAGTACAGATATTTTTATAAAATAACATTAACTTTAGCAATAACTTTTTTCAATTTTTTTTTTGGTTTCATACCTCCGTTGCAGCTCTTTAATTCTGACCATCATATTAAGGTGTCCCTGAGAATATTGTTCTATCACATCCCTAACATCATAGGGCTTTCTAGCTTGCTGTAAACATAAATTATTTGTTTATTATATCAGTGTGTCAATGATAAGTTATCCGTAATCAATTTTTATATAATAAAACATATGGTCTCATGAAAATCTAAAAAAAATAAAAAAAAATAGACAAAACTACTAATTTCTGAGAGACAATCTTTGAAATGTATAGCTGGTTATATATTTTGGCATACAAAAACTAAATAGTAAATGTTTTTGCACATGAAAGTGGCCCAAGTTGTATCCAAACCTAGGGTGTTCCCCAATGAAGCCTAAGTAGTGAGTGTTACTGTGATCCTTATAAGTTAGCACTTCAGACACAGATCTAGCAATGATCAGTAGGTCAGCATAACAGCAGGGCTGAGTATGTTCCCCATAACACAGTTTTTTTTACCTCAGTTGATGTTAATATTAATTTGCTTCCATGGATAATTTGTACTTATTTTGTGTTTTAGTCAGCAATTATAAATTGTGCATTCTTACCTCAAATTTTCTTCTAGCAACAAAGAATTTTATTTTTCTGATAACGCGAATCATGGTTTTGTGTGCTTCTGTTAATCTGTAAAATAAAATATACAGAATATTGTTAGAGGGTTCAGTAGAGTAAGAGTGGAGTGATGGTGTTTTACACTCTAGTCAAGCTTTTTTTACTTGATTCAAGGCAGTCAATTCTGAGATGGTAGCAGAAACTCATGTACGTAAATAACCATCAACCTTCAACAAAATTAACTGACAAACTTTCTAAAAGTATTGAATATCAATGCTAAATGAAAGCTACCGGTAATACCAGTGCCAGTATAATTTTGATATGTGGATTCAAGACTGGCATCAGACCCCTTAACCCTATAGTTGGATTATAACCAGGTGTACAGGTCTCAGGTAAAATTTGGAGATTTTAAAATGTATGCCAAGTCACCAAGTGATACTAAACCCTCTTACCTAGTACCACCTCATTTAACTGCAATCGCAATTTGACATTCCCAATGGAATTAATTAATCGCAATTTGACATTCCCAATGGGATTAATTAATCGTAATTTGACATTCCCAATGGAATTAATTAAAGTCACAAAAAGGAATAAAAACTAATTTTGACAAAGTACTGTAGAAGTTTCCATTACAGGCATGAATGGATTCAATGATGCCAGTATGTGAAACAGAATCACTTAAGTGTTAATTCCCTACCCACTTACTGTTCTGGTCTTGATATCTGAGTAAACTCGCTGTCATCACCATCATCCATGGATAGCTCAGTTAATTCTTGTGAAGTTCTACAATTTGAACCTCTTGGTGATTTGGTTGGAGTAACTGTAAATAAACAAGTTTATCATTTAAATAAAACAAGTCATCTTATTATGATGGTCTTTTGACATGGATAAGCAGAACTGTGTGTTGAAGTGGCACAGTGGTTAGTGTATAGCCTAACATCAGTGTGACCTGTGTTTGATTCCTGACATTGTATGTGAAAAAAATGAGATCACCTGCCTCAACATAAATTTTTCATGAATTTTATAATTTTGTTCCCACATTTAGAGCCATATGCCCTAAACTGTTGCACATTTTCAATGCAATAAGGTTTGGTACAGAACAGAACTACTGCATAACATTTCAAAAACCTAGTTTTATCCTTTTATCAACTCTAAGTTTGATGATTGTGCATCCAACAGTGAACAATGATCTTTTGGGTTACCTATCTAAATCTTTAGGCAGTTTCCTTTAGGACGCATCCATCCCATGTCAAATGCATACATCCCTACCCATCCTCCCCAATCCATTCCTTTACTCTGAAGTCAGACTACCACTGTACAGCTAGTGTAGACCCGAGACTTGCTGGAAGTGGTCAATACAAGTAGGTACTCATCTCCTGCAAAACCCACTAGGAGGGGAAGGCCACAGATGGATTTTACATGTGCTAAACTTTTTATTATTTTTTGCAGAGTAAAATCAAACACTTTACCTGAATCTAAATATCCTGATATAGATGTAACACTTTCATGTCTGTCTAAATTTGGTACAAGGTTTGTGCGTGAGAATCGTTTTTTAAGAAGACTTGCCCGTCGAGCCATTCTGGTTAAAGCTGAAGACTGTGCAGAGTTGACATTTTGTTGATTGTATTTAAATGAGTTATGTTTCATTTCCCAGTGACTTTTCTCCTGGATGTGAATTTTCCAAGTTGCTGTTGAATTAAATTTAGGGTCTGCAGCATGACATCTCCATAATGTCTGAAAGGGAGTTTTTAAAAGTTAATTTCTTGATATTTTTCCTGAGTTAAATATTTGAATGTAATATATATACATGTAGTTTATTAAGTATGCAAGGCTAAATGCCCATAGTACATTTCAAATTTAAATATATAACATTTCAATGTGCGTACATATAATACATGTATAATACATATAACACACAAAAGATTTATCAATTTTGTGTAGTCACAAACACTCATAATTTCACTTACTCCAAAGTTTTTAGAAAATTGTCCCTTTCTTTAAATGCCAGATATATAAATTTGCCACAGTTGTACAGAATATATTCCTCATCAGTTTCAAATAAAGCTTGTACACTTCTAAACCTAGTGAAGTGTTCTTCTATCTTACAAATGTTTCTAATGTCTTTTTTCTATAGTGTACAGTAAAACCTCATTACAATGCCCCTCAATAAGTTTGCCATCTGGCTTTATAACCACAGATGGTGATCACAATCATTCCTTGTCTAAGATTTTTCTTAACTTATATCTGGCATCTTTTGGCATTAATTTATGGTACTAAAAATAACAGAATTGGAATACAGATTTAATAAGCTTAGACCGATCTTCAAAATGAGGGGTATTTGGGTCTCAAAAGACTGTTCTAGTTTTGTTAGTTTTCATGTATTTAAGGTGTCATTTTGAAGATCAGTCTAAGCTTATGGCCCCAACATTGTTTTCTTGCAACTTTGACCTTTCTGATATGACTTTGGTTCAAGTTCATGACATACCTTTGGACTATGAAGATTATTCATGTGAAGTTTTATGACATTCGTCCAAAGCAGCTATGAGATATGGCCTGGACATGATTTTACACTGACAGACGGACACAGACAGACAGACATATAGTGATTCCTATATACCCCCCACCCTCAAAATAGTTTAGCAGGGGATATAATTATTCAGATTTAACTTAGGAAAATCTTAGTTAAGGAATGATTGTAAAACAGGGCCAGTACATTTGTGTTTTGAAGTCTGTTTATTCTAATATTGTTTCTCTTTTTAAATCTCCCTGAAATTATCACCAAACTCCTTTATAATGCCAAAATTAAAATAAGGAAATGGTTAGCAATCTATTAAGGTTTTACTGCACTAAACAGTCATTCCACTGACAGTGAACTGCTGCTTAAATTGAAAAGTCTTGATATTATCACTTATTATGCTTCTGAATCTTTAAAGCATTTCATTGTGTGTCAAATTTCGGGAAAGATTAACAATGGCTGTCTCCAAAGTCAAGTTATATCTGACAAAGTCTTAAAAATCTTTATCAAAAAACCTCTTAAAAATCTTAACTAAAAAACCTCACAAATGTATATTTCAAATTTAATGATGCCAGTCAAATTCTTAGATTTTAAGGTCTGAAATGTTTTTTAAGTCTGACATAATCAGATCATTATTTGCCATAACAACTTCCCTGACTTATTTCTTTTTTTACACTGACAAAGTACTAAGTATACGTATGCCACAAACAAAAAAATTTACCTGTATTACTTACAATCTACCTGTATTAATTACAATTTACCTGTATTAATTACAAATTACCTGTATTAAGTACAATTTACCTGTATTAATTACAATTTACCTGTATTAAGTACAATTTACCTGTATTAAGTACAATTTACCTGTATTAAGTACAATTTACCTGTATTAACGAGGCTGCTGTAGGTATTTGTCTGTTGAAATGTTTTTGTCGTTGTTTTTGTTGAACTTTTAAAGCAAAACCAGATCCTAGTATTCCCTGTAATATGGTAAAAGGAAATCATGACCAGATATCAACAATTATTTTCATAATGCATACAATATATGTAGTCTGCTCTATTAAAACATCATTCATTCAAAGTAAAGTTCTAGAATATCTGTTATTATTATATAGCAATATATGCTTCGCATAGACAGTAAACAATAAACCCCAAGGTGTTAGCGTGCAATAAATATCGACATTTGCACGCTAACTTTGTTTCGGTTCAAATTTTGTGGGGAGGGGAGTGAATGAATTGAATGTTGTTTTATGCAACAATCAAGATTTTATCCTATTTATATGGCGGTGGTCAGTTCTGGAACAGTGAACGACACCAAAGTACACCAAGAAAATCATGAACCTTTGGCAAGTGGATTTACAAACTTTTGCAAGTTACAACCTGTCCAGAGTGTGACTCTAGCATAGGCTATAAAAGGTACCATTATCCACAACCAGGCCTATCAGCCTCTCAGCTACTGAGGTCCCTTATGGGAGAAGGATCCTACACTTTGTCTTGTAGATTAGCAAATTTTAGCATTAAATTTGTTTTTTGCGATATAATACTCACCTATATTAAAATATTGCTGTTTCCCTAGTGACCAACTAGTATTCGATACTTTGACAAAGAAAAATAATGATTTTTCAATGCCGTATTGTTAGCCAATCAGATGGCTAGAACATATTCAGTGTGGACCGGCAACCAACGATGCGCGCGCACGCGTCATCTACTTCCTTCTTTTTCCCGTCTAACTGAAAAACCGGAAGACGGAACGAAGAGGAGGTGGTGCGGAGGGTCCTCACCTTTAATATAGGTGAGTATTATATCGCAAAAAACAAATTTAATGCTAAAATTTGCTATTTTGCTTCAATAAACTCACCTATATTAAAATATTGGTGAATTTGACTTACCGTTGTGGCAGTGACCGTCTTCCGAAATCATCCCTGGAACTCTGACCGCTAGCCTAACTGAAGAAGGATGGGTCAGAGAGAAAAATGGGATTCAAGAAAATGAAAACCCATGCCCGTAGTACATGCAGACAAAAATAATCCACATAAAACAATTAGTGTGAAGACACTATAGGGCAAACAATACTTTGAGCCGCCACAATGGGGCCCAAAGAAAATAATTGATTGGAATGATTGGCCAACGATCGAAGATAAAAATCTGCAAAGGTATTCTGCCCATGCCAAAAGGCAGCAGACATAACAGACTCAAAAGGTACCCCATTAGTAAGAGCCCAAGATGAAGCAAGGGCTCTCACCTCGTGAGCTTTGACCTTGAACAGTGTTTTAGACTGATCAGATGCAGAGTCATAGGCAGATTTAACTACCTTAACTATCCATCTGGAAATAGACTCGGCTGATATATCCTCACGTCCTACCTTAATAGGAAGGAATAAGCGAGTTCTCAAGCCGCGCCCCCCCTTGGTCTTTTCCAGATAGAACTTAAGAGCCCTGATAGGGCAAAGAAGTCTATCACGGTCAGCATGGCCGACAGTGTCTGATAGAGAAGGTATTACTACTGGCTCAGGAATGAAATTTCGGATCTGATTCTTAGCAATAAAAGCTGGATCCGTACAAATAGTCACGGAAGAATAATTCCTAGACCATCTGAGACAGGACGGAGACATAGAGAAAGCATGAATTTCACTACGTCGTCTCCCTGAAGCCAAGGCTAATAAAAAAGCACATTTATATGATAAATGTTTAAGATCAGCTCTATGCAAAGGTTCATAAGGTGGGCCCATAAGGGACTCCAGAACCAATGCTAAATTCCATTGAGGAAAGAGTGATCTAGTCCTAGGCTTTTCAATATGAAAAGACTTAATTAACGCAGACAAGGTAGGGTCAGCAACAATATCTTGACGGTTATGAGCCGAAAAAACATTGCTGATAGCGGAGCGATAGCCTCCGATAGTCCCTGGAGATAAACCTTTAGATTTAAATAAATAAAGGAAAAAGTCTGCTAGGACTTGAACAGATGATGTGATCGGATCAACTTCCCTGCTGATACACCAATCACAGAAGATTTTCCATCTGCTGTCGTAGATGGCAGAAGAGGAAGGCCGAACTGATCGAGAGATGCGTCTGGCAACTTCCGTAGAAAATCCCTTCGTAACGAGTCCTGACTCGATAGCTTCCACGCGTGAAGATGCAGCATAGCTGGTTTGGGGTGTTGTACCCGAGACACAGGCTGCGATAGGAGATCCTCTCTCACAGGAAGTTCCCTGGGAGAATCTACCAGAAGATTCAATAGGTCCGGAAACCATGGTTGGCCCGGCCAAAGTGGAGCTATCAATATCAGAAGACAAGAGTGAAGCTTGACCTTCTGTATCACCCGACCCACCAGGTTGAATGGAGGAAATGCATAGGCAAACATTCCCTCCCATGGAATGGAGAGGGCATCCGTTGATAGAGCCTCTCTGTCCGGTACTGGTGAAACATATGTCGGAAGTTGATGATTCAACGCGGTTGCAAATAGGTCTACATGAGGACGATCCCACAGCCGACAAATGGACTGAAAGACTGGCTTGGCCAGTGTCCATTCCGTTATTACAGGCTTGTGAGCCCTGGATAACGTGTCGGCCAGAATGTTGAGCTTGCCGGGAACATGTTTCACCAAAATGGAAATTTGGTTGTCCCGGCAAAGCAGCAGAATCTGTTGAGCCAGGCAACAAAGGTCCCGAGACCTTGTGCCCCCCTGATTCCTCAAGTACGCAACCACCGTAGAATTGTCTGTGGCCAGGCATAGAGGTGTTCCCTGAACTATGGGCATGAAGGAATTGAGGGAGTTTAAAACTGCCCTCATCTCCAGAATATTGATGTGAAGAGGAGATTCCTTCTTGCTCCATAGTCCGGACGCTGTGTGTCCGTCCAGAAAACCGCCCCAACCTGTCAGTGAAGCGTCTGAGTAAAGAGTCCTCTCTGGAGAGGGACTCTTCAGGGATATGCCCTTCAAGACATTCTCTCTCATGGTCCACCATCTGGCGGACTGCTTCACTGCAGGGTTCAACAAGACCAACTTGTCCCAGTTTCTCGACGCTGGGGACCAAGCACCTAAAAGGTGCATTTGCAATGGCCTGATGTGAAGACGCCCTAGGGGGATTACATCGGCTATGCAATTTAGGTATCCCAGGAGTCTGAGATACCAGCGTGCTGTGACGTGGTCTAGACTCAGAAACTGGTTGACTAGTTCCACGGCCTTGGAGAATTTTTCCTCCGGAGGCAGAACTAACCCCAGGTCGGTTCGAAACCGATACCCCAGGAAAATGAAATCCATGGAAGGGGTTAATTCCGACTTCTCCTCTGAAGGGAGGAAACCTAGCCGGATTAGCGTAGCCAGTGCTAACCGGGTATCCTCTCCACACTGGACCCGAGAATAGCTCAGGACCAGGGAATCGTCGAAATAAATTAGTATATTTATTCCGCGCTTGTGGAGATAAGATCCCACGGCCTGAAGGATCTTGGTAAAAACCAAGGGGGCCGTGGTTATCCCAAAAGGGAGAACCCGAAACTGGTACGCTTTGTGACAAAAGGTGAAGCGCAGGAACTTCCTGTCCCGTTTCAAAATGGGGATGTGAAAGTAGGCGTCCTTCAGGTCTATGGAAGATGCCCATTGCCCCGGTTGAACTGTGGAAACCACAGTTCTGGGAGTCACCATTTTGAAATGTGGACTCAAGATCCAGGTGTTTAGAACACTCAGATCTATTACCGGTCTCCACTTGCCGGACTTCTTCCGAACAAGAAACAGCCGGGAATAAAAACCCGGGGACCGGTCGTCCGAAGGGAGTTCCTGAATGGCCCCTTTTTCTAGCATGGCTTGCACCTCCTGCTGAAGGGCAAGCCTCTTCTCCGGGTCTAACGGAGGTCGCTCGAAAATGGGCCTGTTCACCAGAGGTGGCTGTTCTCGGAAAGGGATAGAAAGGCCCCTTGACACCACGCTTAATACCCAAGCATCTGATGTCACTTCCTTCCATGCTGGAAAAAGTGTGAAATCCTGCCCCCTACTTGAATTTCGGGATTTGGAATTGACAGATGCATGGGTATGCCCCGATCTGGACTCAGATGGGGCTGCGTGATGGGGGCCATAAACCCCTCAGGACTGCTTCTTCGATGAAGAGGCAGCCTTGGGGCCAAAGGAAGCAGCCCTTTGAGGCTTCTTCCCCTTTCCCCCATACCTTCTCTTCTTGGGGTAGGAGGGGCCAGACCCCGAAGAAGAGCTAGGTTGAGAAGCCACGTGTTTTTGTTGTTGTTGTCGGCCCTGTTGACCCCTATTTGTTACCGAAACGGTAACATTCCGTACGTCCTTTGCCATTTCCTCGATAAGGGAAGGCACTACCCCTCCAAAGAGAGATGGACCGGAGATAGGGGCTCTAAGGAGACGGTCTATGTGGGATTTCTTCAGCTTGCCATTGGCGGGCTGAAGAATAGACTGTCTCCTAGCCAACAAGAAGTTGGACAGGGCCGACAATATTAGGGCCATACAATCCTCGTGCGATTGGAAAAGCCCTTGGGCTAACCTGACGAGGAGCTGGTCCCTATCCTGACCTGGCTGCATTTTAGCAACATCAAACAAAGCTGATGATTGCCAATCGGCATAGGATAAGGAGTGCACCGCAAGCCACAAAAGGCGTTCGGTCTTCTCCCTATCCTTGCCTTTCAACAGCACAGAGTCGTTTCCCGGACTTGAGAAAACCCGGTCAAAGTTTTCCTCCAGCCGGGAAGGGAGAGCAGCTAGCTGGTTTCCATGAACCGTATAATTGGACGGCTTAAAGCCACCAATGTGCGATATGGAAAAAACTCCTCCCTTATTGGGAGGAATCTCACCAGCTGGCTGATCCTCGGCAGAAACTTGGTTACATCTTAAAGCCTGCATATGAGCGAGGCAAGATGAAACCAGATCGCTCTCTGGAAGAGAGCGATCTGCCGAGGACTCCACTGGTAGGTTCAACTTCTTTCTGAGAGAAGATGACCTACTCTCCCTTGAAGGAGCACTCGGTGGAGGACATTGGTCTGTCCCCAGAATCCTGTAAACCTCTGCTCTCAAGGAAGCAGGTTTGGATTCTGTTGCTTGACCGTCCGTATGGACGGACAAGCGACCGGGTGATGAGTGCACAGGTGGAGGAGTGGGCACCTCCGAAACAGGCTCGTCCGAAGAAGAGTCCTCTTCCTCGTCTATCCTATCTCCGTGAACAGAGATGGACAAACAGTCCTCATCCTTGTGGGATTCAGAGTCGGAAGACTCATGATCCCTAGGATGGGACAGAGGAGAAGACACCCGATCCCCAGAAGGGGATAGGGACCTGGATCGGAACTGCCCTCCATCCTCCTGCGGCCTGTTAGTAGATTGACCAGAGACAAGGGTATCCCCTTGCAAGTCCTTGACAGCTGATGCTGTCTCAGACCGAGCCAATTTACTTCTTTTCCGAATAGGCCGAGAAGACCTAGACGAAAAATCTGCCGCACCACTGGCGGAAATGCCAGGGGCAGATGGAGAGGGTCCGTAGAACCCCCAACCATCTCCAGAACCACAGCCCGATGGAAAACCCATCGGGGGGTAATAACCCATGGAGGAAAAACCTCCTGGTCCAGGTAGCCTAGGACCACCAAAGGGATATCCAAAACCATAAGGAGATGGATGTGGGTAACCAAAAGGAAAACCCATCCCTGGTTGTCCTTGATTGCCGTAGGGACCCATGTGCCCGGCAATCTGACTGGGCTGACTTACTCCAGTGGAGCCATCAGTAGCCAGTATGTTAGTGGAGTCGCCGAGGCTACCACCACTAACAGGCATACCAGACCAAGGTCCAGCATGAGGCCCACAAGACCAGGATCCTGTGGCCGAAGGAGGGGCAGACCTAGATCTATCCCTTCCAGACACTTGCTGCACATCCAAAGATGACGGCAAGGGAGCAGATATCACAGGATATGAAATCCCATGATAACCTGCACCAGGAAAGCCTACCGAAGTAGGAGTCCCGGTGTGCCCAGTATTAACTGCAGGAGCAGTTACTGAGCCTGTGCCTCCTGAAGACACGAATGTCAGTGAGGCACTGGCTGGGGCACATGCCACCTTCACCGAAGTGGAGATGACAGTGCATTTTACGGTTGTAACAGGCAAAAAATTGTCCATTACAACCGCCGCCCCTCGGACCGAAGTCCGAGGACCCTCCCGTGCCAAGTCATCCACCGAAGTGGAGACTGAAGCAACAAGGGACACAAGGTCCGGAGGGTCGGCGCCAGCCACGGGGACACACGACAATGACTCCGAAAAATCAAGTGTGCGCCCCGGAGAACCCGGCGAAGGTGGAAAGTCCACCCCGGAGCCCGAAATCGACAAAAAATCATCAGACGGTAGCGGAGGCGGTACCGGAGGATCCCCTAACGGAATAGGAGGAGTCCCGACCGAATGACAAGCCTCTTTCGCGGAAGACTTCTTCCTCCTCGAAGACTTGTACTTCGAGGCGGAAGACGACTTAAGATCCGACATGATAAAAAACTTTAATGTACTACGGGCACGGGCTACGAAGAAAAAAATAATTTAAAAATTATTTGACAAAGTCAAAACAAAAAATAAATTATTTCAAATAAAATATAAATGTCAGAAATAAAAAATATGAAGAAATACCAAGGTTCTATATAAAAAGAACAAGGATGTCACTGGATGAAAAAAATCACGATCTAGCTGGTCAGAGCGATGGAAAAGAAGAAAGTAGATGACGCGTGCGCGCGCATCGTTGGTTGCCGGTCCACACTGAATATGTTCTAGCCATCTGATTGGCTAACAATACGGCATTGAAAAATCATTATTTTTCTTTGTCAAAGTATCGAATACTAGTTGGTCACTAGGGAAACAGCAATATTTTAATATAGGTGAGTTTATTGAAGCAAAATTCTTTTTCACTTCAGTCTTCCACCATAAACCCTTAACTAAATATAGTACACTGACAGCATCTTTCTTTTTTCATGTAATTTTTGTAAAACAAATAATTTCGAAGCAAAAAATGCTGGATTAAAATCATGGAAATACACTGACTAATTTTGACATTGTAGAACTGAGATCTAAGATTAATGGCAAAAGCAGGTTACTGTACAACTATTACCTATCAAAATTAAGGCTGCAAATATGAAACCTTTTGTAAAAAAAATTTTAAAATCTCTAATTCCTTCTCATATATGTATTAGGCAAGCCCATAGCAGTGCTGCCAACTGACCCGCAACTCATGGGTCCAACCCTCATTTGGACATGAATTCCCACTGACCTGCCAAGAAGGGGACTGTCCCACAAACGACCATAGAATTTAAGGATTTGCAATGTTCATTCATTACCACTCAAATCCATCTGTAATCGTGGTGAATTATGTGATTTACATGGGTGGATTAAGGGTATAGTTGATTAATTTTGTGCCTGGGAGCAGGTGAAAAATCACAACATGCATTATACTTTATCCATTTCTCTAAGACATCACATGACAAGGCACCAGATTTTTTTATCAACTTTTAACTCTTTTGTTAGGGATGCACCCAGACACGTCAGATTTCTGTTGGCATCTCTGCCATAGATAAAGTCTATTCCAAATAACTTCCTGAATAAGATATGCTAAGACAACACAGGAGTATGATTTATATTGTTTAAGTTACCAGACAATATGAGCAATGCGTCCTTTAGAAAATAGTTTGATTTAGACAAGGTTTTAGCTTTTTGGATGCAGGTTTAGTTTGGTTGTACTCAACTGTCCTGGTACTTTATTTCTATTTCTACATGCATTTAGCATTTTAATTTTTCATATTTGTTTTTTTCAAAAAGAAACAAGAAAAAAATTTAGCTGTGAATGCTGACGGTAAAACACTTTCATGATTATGAATTTTAGTACAATGTTTTGTTGTTTTGCTTTTTTAGGATGCGGGTTTAGTTTAGTTCGGTTGCACTGGGCTGTAAAAATATTTTACTTCGAAGTTTTACCTTAAATGTATTTCAATTTTTCATTTTTATTTTTTGCAAAAAAAAGAGAAAAAATTCAAGCTGTGAATGCTGATAATAACACACTTTCTTTTCACCCCTTACAATCGATATAGTAATTATGTCAATGATAACTTAAACCCAAATCAAATTACTGTCGAGTCTGTTAAAATTTTCTCCAACAATCTCGGTAGTTTTATTTTATTTCTAAACCATAAACTGTCAAATGTGACAAAATACTTTGAAAGTATGAACCCCCATGAACCAGCATGAAAAAAACAAATTTCTGTCAATGACTCAATCCACTCAATAACTATATCCATCACTTTATTGTTTGACCTTTTTTAACCTTGATAATTAGATTTAACGAGAGTTCAGTACCATGCCTTAATTAAACTCCCACAGATCTTTGTAATTAACACTAATAAGGTCAAAGGTCAAGGTTATTTATTGAAAGCTTGATAATTAGAATTAATGAGAGTTCGGTGTTAAAACCAATCTTCGATTCTATAACTACTTTTTAGACAAAAGTGCAAAATGGGCTTGAAATGCTCACCTGGTAAATAATGGCTAGGCAAGAGACAGTCATGATGTTAATAACACTTACAATCAAAGGGAGATAATCCATTTTTTTAATAAAAGTAAATGATGTCAGGGCAGTGTTACAATTTAGATAACTTTTCTGTATCTTTCAGATTGAATAAAACCAAATCAAAACAAACGTATCAAATCTTCTGGCAAAATGTCTTTAAAACAGGCCAATTTAATGAGAAAAATGGTGATACTTATTATGTAACAAGAAGTAGTATTTCATTGACCAAAAATGGTCAAAACTGAAATACACACTGATGCACATGTTGTGGTATGTCATTCGCTTACATGGTCTTTTATCCAGGTGAGCTGATAAAAGTAGCAGATCTCTGAATCTTTCTTAACATTTTTGCAACAAAAATGTAAAATATATACTGATCTATTTAATGTATGAATTACTTACTGCCGGCAGTGCAAAGAATGATATTGCAAATACTGAAAAACATGAAGCCACTATTCTCCCCATCCATGTTTGAGGAACTGTATCACCATACCCAATGGTGGTTACTGTTATCTGAAAGGAGAAATAATATAACAGATATTGTAACAACAGAAACAAAAAATCGCTATGTCTCATAATTCTAAAGTGGTGTTTGCACTACATGATTAATCTTATATGAAAAATCATATATGATTTTAAGTCTTATAAGATTTCACCCAATGGGGTTACTGTTATCTGAAAGGAGAAATTGTAACAACAAAGACAAGAATTATCATTTATTAATTATGTGTCTCCTAATAAAAAGGTGGAAGAAGGGCTGAAAAAAATGGACTTGGCATATAGGCAAGAGCATCTGGAAAGACATGAGGTAAAAAAAAAAAATATCCTAGAATTGTGTCTGTTGGAGGGGCCTTGTTGCCGCCCTTTGTTCTCCAGGGAATTCAGAGACATAAATAAAAAGTAAGTAAATTATAAAGTGGTGTTGCACTACATGGTTAATCTTATATGATAAATCAAGATTTCACATAATATCACCTTGGAAAACAAACATTCCAATCAGTGTTGTCAAATAAAGAGTTAATTAGCCATGTCATTTGATACAGTTTCTATTTCCAGCTATTGTGTAGTGCATGAAATTACAGAAAATAAAACTAGAACTATTTTGTTATTCTGGCTATTATTCTATAAAAGGGTGTATATGTAATTTGATAAAACAAACGATGAACTGTCTGTACTATGATAATTGGGATGTGGAATAAAAAAAATTACCTATTCTAACCTTTCAGAAATACAAGAGTTGTAATTATCTTAAGGGAAAAGAAATGAACAAATACACCTACGCAGGACAAATTAAATGATACATTTGGAGTACATATAGAAAGTACATTAATGGAGAAATGCAAACAAGGCTATAGAATAGCTATGGTCAAATATCTATGTCCACGGAAAATGTGTAGATCTGTATGGAATGCCATGGAAAAGTAAAATCAGGCAATAACAATATGGAAAACATACAGAAAATGACCACCATGCATTTTCCATATGACTGAAACTGTGTTTTCTAAAAATTTAAAAACTGTGTATTTCTAAAAGAAATAACTTTGATATTTTTTTGGTTTATTATTTTTAACTACCAAAACCGGTGTGTAAACTGTATAAATTTGCAAGGCGGGTTATACAAAAGTTTACACACTGGTTTGTGGGTTAAAAATGATAAACCAAAAAAACATTAAAGTAATTTCTTATAATTTAATTTAATTCAAAAATAATTTTGCAATAATAATTATAATTTTAATGACAATTAAATGTTTTCAAAACTTTACATTCAAATTGGCACCATATGGCACATAATACAAATGACATCACTGACATAATGAGCTTGTAACCATTAACAACCGCCAACTCGGTCATCTTTTCTACTGATCATGTGACCAATATTGGTTATCAAAAATAAACTGAAAATGGTGAAATTAAAAAGATACCTAGAATTAAATTATATGTTCATGTACATGTAGTCTTTTAATTCATTTTTTCTTGTGTCTAGTGCAACAAATTCCATGATCTTTTTAAGGTTTTTTTATCTTGCAATTATTCAAATTTTGTGTAAAAGTTTTTTTTTCGGATAAGATATTATAACTGTCTGGTAGACTTATTTTATCAACATTACATTACATATATTAATCCTTTAGTATGTTTACCAGTAACTATAAATCGAAGGACTTACAACTCCCCACCAGAGGGCATCTGCATAGCTTTTAAAATCTGTCGTTCCACTGTCACCTAAAGCATCTTTTTCAGCGAGGTAGACAAAATATGATGAAAATATTAACCCTAAGAATCCTATATACAATGTAGTGATGAGCTCCTGTAAAAAATATAAACAAAATGTCAATAACAGGCTGTAAAAAATAAACTAATCAAATAAAATTAATTTTTTTCATTTTTCATTTTTAATATTACAAGCAATAAAATACATTTAACATGTGAGAAACATCTGGGCTGACTGTGTTAAATAAACATTTACATTGTGTCTTCAAATAATATTGAACATGTTGATATATGGTAAATAGTTGAATAACCTTATTTAGATAGTCCAAATGAAAGTTTTTTAAACTGTAACTACCAAATTTTAGTAGAGCAAATTTGGGTGAACCAATATGCTTTGTCTGGTAAACGAGTGAAACAAGAAACATAAGCTCTTAAATAAGTAAACGCAAAAATATCCTTTGCATATACATGTACAAAATATACATGCATAAATCAAAAAACACCATATTGTATATGTGGGACCCCCCTTTCTTATCTATGGGGCCTTGGTGGCCAAATGGTCTAAAGCCTGTGCGCAAAAATATATTTTACATATGTATAAATCCAAAAACACCATATTGTATATGTGGGACCCCCCTTTCTTATCTATGGGGCCTTGGTGGCCAAATGGTCTAAAGCCTGTGCGCAAAAATATATTTTACATATGTATAAATCCAAAAACACCATATTGTGTATGTGGGACCCCCCTTTCTTATCTATGGGGCCTTGGTGGCCAAATGGTCTAAAGCCTGTGCGCAAAATATATTTTACATATGTATAAATCCAAAAACACCATATTGTATATGTGGGACCCCCCTTTCTTATCTATGGGGCCTTGGTGGCCAAATGGTCTAAAGCCTGTGCTTCCTCTTTCTGCCTAGGTTTAAATCCCAGTCAGGACAGATCTTAAAGTGAGAAAGTTTGTAAGTTTTCTTGCTGAAGGTCAGTGGTTGTTTCCAGACACTCTGGTTTCCTCCACTATTCCTGAACTGACTGTCTCATTATAAGTAAGATAATCTTGACTGGGGCATAAAAACCATTCAAATTTTTTTGTCTTACCTGTCTATGTATATACACTACAGATCCCAATAATCTCCATGTCCCCCCTTGTCTATCTACATGTAACATACGAAGAATCTGTAAAAATCTTACACCTCTGGAAAAAAAATTAAAATCTTTGTTGACACATGTATCATGGAACCGAAGAAAGAATCAACATTTTTACTTCATCTTTTCAAAGCCTCATTTGAGGAATCTCAGTGAAAATCAAGCATATTCAAATCCCCAGTTGAAGAACAATATTGCCTTTCTCAGTGAAAAATCAAGCATTTTGAAGAGCAATATTGCCTTTCTCAGTGAAAAAGCAAGCATTTTGAAGAGCAATATTGCCTTTCTCAGTGAAAAAGCAAGCATTTTGAAGAACAATATTGCCTTTCTCAGTGAAAAAGCAAGCATTTTTCACCAGAGTCAAAAGATTTGGACTGAAATAAAATGCAGTGTATATCTTTAATATTTTAAATTAAGTACCATAAATCAATACTGCTAAATTTCAAAACTGTCATATTTCATAAATATATAATATTGTCTTCTTTTAAAAATAAAAAAACAGACACCTGCTGATAAAAAAGGAATTCCCAGACAGAAGTAAAATGAAATCCACTGAATTTTGCAATTGCGTTGATAATTCATAAACTCTGTTAAAAACTTTTTCTTGTCATCCTTTTTCATGATGTATATTCAGAAAATATGAGTCCGAAACACAAATCATGTTCTTTCACAATTCCTTTTGAAAGTTAAATGCCTTTTTACAACCATTTGCAGCAGTCTTGGTTTGCTAACATATAAGAGTTTAAAGGGGTTCATGATTGAGTGCCACTTTGGATTGTTCAGAGTGTATTTAAATAAAGAGTGTTGTTTATATGTGAAAACCATGCCCGAGAACATGACATATTAACTTACCTAATAGCTGATGTAGCAAACACCTGACCATTAGAACCCACAGATAAAACTATTATAGAAGCTACAACTACTAGAAAATCTGAAAATAGATTAAAAAAAATAATAATAATTTGAATGTCCAGATAATTACTAATACAACAAAAAAAATCTCCAGAGCTTAACAACGGAGTTTCAACACTGTACCATGTGGTATCTCATAATGATTGTGTGGAACAGTTATATTTCCATCAGAAATGAAATCAACTCAGTTGAGGTTTTCCCATGAAAAAAAATTATTGTGAAATATTTATTTTCTTGGTGTCCAATTTTCATAATTCTAAGAAAAATACTGTTGTGACCGGTGGTAAATTTGTAACATTATGATTGTGATTACCATTTTAGGTAAAGTATTTAATATATATTTTGGTAAGAGTTCCTTTTAAATTAAATGTAAAATTTTTGAAAATTATTTTTCATAGAAATGTTCAAATTGCTTGATTCTATCATTTTTAGGCCTTTTAGTCAAATTAAAATTTTAGTGGAGAGTACAAATGTTACATGTAAAAAATTAAGTTTAACGCACTCCTGTTCAAAAACCGTTCATTGTACGAAAAAGTCGTCCATTGACCGAAAAAAGTGTAAGATCTTGTGGAAAAAAACAATATTTTTATATTTTTTCTATCTTGTACACAAAATCCACAATAAGTGTTTAAAGTCGACCCTATCATCCAAAATAAATTTAACGTACCGTTTTGAATTCATACCCATAATAAAGTAACCAAATTATTGGTAGGTTTGGCACTTATCCGTTAGGTCTGTGTTAAACTTTTGAGTGGAAAGTTCTGTGGATCAGGGGTTCAAAATTTCCTGGGTCCGAGGTCCGGGACCTATTGATTTTACCTTGGGACCATTGATATTTATATTGTAAAAGTCCGATGGACCTGCCATTTTTACCAGAATAATTCTACTTTTTCAATATAATTACATAATTGCACATGGATCTTTCAATGTTGATATTGGACTTTCAAAACTTTATGTGGGACCTGCCAAAAATAAAGGCAAAAGGTCCTGGACCTTCCATTACAAAACATAATTTTGAACTCCTGGTGGATGAGCTCTACTAATAATAGAAATCCTCTAGATTGTTCCATTCTTTCTTGCGAAACCCCTAAAGGTGTCGCCAACTAGTAAAGGTTAAGGTTAGATTGACAAAAACAATGAAGATCGTGATACCATGGAAAATTAATGATTTTATAGTATTCTGGATATTTATGACATCAACACTTTCCATCTAAATCAGCATTATAATGTGTTAAGCAAATGTTACGCCACTTTCGCCATGTAAAATCCCAATAGTGCCAACATTTTCCTTTCTACAGAAATACTTTATGACAATCATGGTTGCACATACAGATTTTCAGTTAAGACTAGGCACAAACATCACTCAATTTTATTTCTATATATATGGAAATAAAGCGTAATTCACTGTCACAAACAGAATGACTTGAACAGTAGGTTTTTCTGAGACATAAAATAGAGGTCCAGTGTCTTAATAATTCCCAGAGCACGGTCCTGCTTACTACACTTGCATCTGCCTACTACTTTGAGAATCATAAACTCTTGAGTCTAATAAACCTCCAAGATGTAAAGTCAATGGAAAAGAAGATCTAACCTGAGTTTCATAATTACTCTTAACTAAGATTGCCCTTAACTTAAATCTGACAAAATTGAAATCTTAGTAACTTTATTAATTTTGAAGATATACAAAAATTTATGTTTGTCATTTTGAAGATCACTTTAAGCTAATGATATCCATACTAAGTTTTGTCAAAGTTATGTTACTCTTAGTTCCAAAAAGAGATTATTGCCAAAATCTGCTGAATTTTTAAGTTAGGGAAAACCTTCTTCAGAAATGATTGTGAAAAACTGGGGCCTGAGCCAAAAGTACCATTAAGATGGCTGACAAAAAGAATTTAATGACAGCCAGATTTGATTATTATCCAGTTACAATTATAGATATATAATGAATCTGTCTGATTCTATTTTTAGACTTACTTTTCCAAAGATAGATATAATCACATTTTTGAAAGGATTTCAGCAAACAAAGAAGAAGCTGGCATATAAATAGTAACACAAAAATATTGCCATATCAATGGTGAATTATAATTGCCAAATTGAAACTTTCATTAACTAAATGACCTTTCTTATAAGACAACAAGATTTATTTGAGTTTTCCTTAAATTCATTAAAATAATGATGGATAATCATGATGAGGCTACTCAAAGACCATGATCAATTATTAGAAATAGAATCTGAATTCCAAAAATAGTCAAGACTGTTTATATTTACAGTGCTTTAAAACATTCTGTTCACTCAGATCTACTTCATGTACTTGTAGAGGATAATTATAAGAAGGCTTTACAAACATTCTGTTGACTCTGATCTACTTAAGAACGTCTGCTTTGAAATTATTAAGGATATCATGACCATCTAAGTGCTGTTTTAATCATGTTCAAAAAACCTGATTTCCTTAATTCATGACCATCAATGAATTTATGTCTTTCCATTTTGAAAGTTAATATAACTTTGCTGAGTCTGTTTCATTTGTTTCTTAAGTGGTGACCTACAAGAGATCTACTGACATTTTTTCAAATTCAAAGGAAGCATCTTTACATATTTTTTTACTTATTCATTTTTAGATGCATCTTTAGTATGCACAGACACACATATCATATTTTATTTAACTTCAAATAACTTTATAGGCAGGAGATGAACATTAGCCTCTAAAAATGTCTGAGTCCAAAATGAGTTACCATACAAAGTCAGCTTTGTAGTGAAATGCAAGTTGTAAGTGACAAATAAACACATTCAACCATAAAGTCCCCTTTAAGCGCTTTAAGGTACACTCTGACAGGAGTGTTGACCAGTTGACCATTGTGATCTCTTTTAGCTTCAAAGTGCACCAGCATATTTAAACCACTCTTAGAGTCCCCTCTTAGCTTTTAGCTTAGACCACTCAGTAATCTGTATGCTGTGATTCTTTAGACAGCCCAACCATTTAGGCTCCATTTAACTCTGATGTTGGAATGTTAAAGCTGTTACCTTAATGATGGATTAAACTCAGCCAGCCAGACATTTTTTTATTATTAAATACAAAAGGAAGAAGACAAAGAACTGTACATTTTTACAAGCTCTAGTCATAATGATTATGGAAAAACAAATAATTTATTGATTTTTGCGTCTATTTAATTATTTACATCATAAATCAGGGAATAAAAGCTTGATTATGACAGAACACTTTAAACAATGTTAAACAAGTATAATGGGTTAAAATTATCCCTTAGCAGTGTGTCCTAATTCTATGCATAAATTGATTGATCTTTTCTTTTTATCTCAGAAAAATTACTATCAAGATTTTAATTCCTTTAATAGATTTTTTAGTTGTCTCGGCAACGCTTAATTTCACCTTTTTGCACGGAAAATTATGATAAGAATGCTTAAGTGATATTTTTCAGACCAAATGCATGGTAATGGTTAAATTCAATTATTTGCACGGAGATTTGTGATAAGAATGCTAAAGTGATATTTTTCAGACCAAATGTATGGTAATGCTTAAATTCATTTTTTTGCATGAAAAATTCACAAGAATGTCAAGTTAGATTTTCTAGATTTTCCTTATAAAAGATGTCAACATAAGCTGAATTCAATTACATAGGTTAAAAACATTGACCTGTCATCTTGACCTTTTACTGTAAACGAATTTATTTTCGCTATGTACTAATTTTCGCTAAATTTCGCAGTCGGTTTTGCATGAAAATTAATACTGAGCGAAAATCATATTATGCTTATTGTGATATAGTGCATATTTCTCTATGTCTAAATTTCCTATTCTGCGAAAATAAATACACATGAAATTAGATACATTTAAAATATTGGAAATATTCATGTATGTATGATGATCCACCAAATACATGGGAAGTGTTAGGACTCACAATCAATACATAAACAATGGCTGTTCTTCTGATTTAAATGGTCATAATTATACAACAACCCCCCCCCCCCCCCCCCCCCCCGCAAACTAGTTTGAGGGGGGTATATAGGAATCACCATGACTGTCTGTCCCTCTGTCTGTCTGTCCATGTAAAATCGTGTCCAGGCCATATTTCGTAGCTGCTTTGAACGACTGTCATAAAACTTCACATGAATAATCTCCATGGTCCAAAGGTGTGTCATGACCTTGAAGGAAGGCCATATTGTAAAGGTCAAGGTTGCAGGAAAACATTAAATAGTTCTAGTTTAGAATTGCACCTGCTTGATCCTGAATCATATCTTTATGTGTATGTTTACATTGATGGAACCATTTCTGGATATTATATCAATGGAAGAAAGAACATAAAATGCTTGTTGTTAGTGGCAGTGGTTATGGAGGGAGTTCTTAAAGCCCTCTGTAAAACATTATCATCTAGGTGTTGCCAACCCATTGTTGTTTTGATGAAGAATGATTGATTCTTTGATTGATTTAAGAGGGTTTTACATCCCAGTCAATAATATTTCACTTATATCAAGTGTTTGAACCACGGCTGGATCTGACCAAGATTTGAAAACAGGTAGTGACTGTCCTGGGTCAGTCATGGGTCCTTTGGAAGAGACCTTAAAAGCTACTGCCCCATGTCATGGTAGGCATGACATGGTAAAGAACCTCTTCCCTGCACATTGCCCTAAGCACACTGCAAAGGTAAAAAATTCTTTCAATTTACTTATAGCTGATGATCTCTCTATATAAGTGAAATATTTTCTTAACTGGGAAATAAAATTAATAACAGTCAAACCTGTCTATAAAGAGACCACCTGAGGGAACCAGTAAAAGTGGCCCTTACATAGAGGTTCAAATAATATGAATAAAGAACAATTGGGATACAATTTTACTAGCCTTTATAAGCAGCTGGCCCTTATATAGATGTGGCCTCTAAGGCAGGTTTGACTGTAATCAATCAATTTGACATGGTGGATCTCAATTAACTATATATAAGAACTGGTACTTACCTATTATAGATATAGGTTTTCTGGCAAATCTAATTCTTCCTTTTACATACATATATTTACTTCTACAACCTGCAGACCACAATCTGATCACATACTCTAAACCGAAGAACACCACTAACACTATCTCCTAAAATACATGTAAAAATAAATGAGTGGATCAGTGGACCACAATCTGATCACATATTCTAAACCGAAGAACACCACTAACACTATCTCCTAAAATACATGTAAAAATAAATGAGTGGATCAGTGGACCACAATCTGATCACATACTCTAAACCAAAGAACACCACTAACACTATCTCCTAAAATATATACATGTATATAAATAAATAAGTGGACCAGTGGACCACAATCTGATCATGTACTCTAGAACAAAGGACACCACTAACACTATCTCCTAAAATATATACATGTATATAAATAAA
Source organism: Anadara kagoshimensis (assembly GCA_021292105.1). NCBI lineage: Eukaryota > Metazoa > Mollusca > Bivalvia > Arcoida > Arcidae > Anadara > Anadara kagoshimensis. Next base: position 45,490,427 of record CM037865.1, read on the forward strand.
TAAGTGGACCAGTGGACCACAATCTGATCATGTACTCTAGAACAAAGGACACCACTGACACTATCTCCTAAAATATATACATGTATATAAATAAATAAGTGGACCAGTGGACCACAATCTGATCATGTACTCTAGAACAAAGGACACCACTAACACTATCTCCTAAAATATATACATGTATATAAATAAATAAGTGGACCACTGGACTACAATCTGATCATGTACTCTAGAACAAAGGACACCACTAACACTATCTCCTAAAATATATACATAAATAAATCATGACATTTACATTTTTTGCTAGGGTTTGACTTTCAAAAGTCTGATCGTACCGTATTTGAACCTTTTTAGTCTTGAGGATGGTAGGAAATGGTTTCCAACACAAGCCAGTTTGTACACATGACTTCAAAATTTGAGATACTGTTTCCTTCCTGCACCCTGTATTAAGAGAACAGGTATTGACTGTTTCACCGAATGTAGTATTACGTGAAACAGATCACAGGACCTCTCACCACCTAGGTTTAGCCCCATTCATGGCAGATCAAAATATAATAGAATGAATTTGTCTATTTCTTTGCCTGAATTTCAGTGATTTTAACTGGACACTCTTGTTTCCTTCATCATTTAAGAACTAACTTGAAGTAAGCATGAGAATCTTATAAATGACATCATCCTTTACTTCAAACCTATTTCTGAATGTAAATGAAGTGGGTTTTTTCCTCTCCAACACCTTTGGTATCAAAATTTATAGGGTTTACTACCAAAGGTTGTGAAAAATCCATTTCCTGTACTTCCAGAAAATGCAAATGGAGAATATCTATATACACTGTCAAACTCAGTTAATTAGAAACTGGCTAATAGAAAATGTTTGCTTAATTGAAAAAAAAAACTTTTTTAAAAAGCATGCAAGCAAATATCCATTTTACTATTTGTATTGAACTGTAAAGCAATTTGTTTGATTGCATCTAGTTTAATTCTATGTTTAAAAATCCCCAAGAGGAAACAATAAAAACAGAACCAATTAATGATTTGTTGAATTATCATGGCAGTCATAAAGGGAGATAACTTATATCTACAATAGGGCAATTACAAAAAGAGATATATGCAAAAAGCCACACATTCAAAAAGTAATAAGAGCTAAAAACTTGATACACCATATGGCATAAAAATTCAATGTACAATTGGAAATATGGAAAAAAACCTCTTAAAACATGTCTTAAGTGAACTTAAATGTACTAAAGCACACTTAAGGCATCTTTCAGAGTGGTTAGTCTAAAGCCCACATAGGGAGTTTTTTAGGAATGCTTTAGGCCTGAAATCAAAAATTCAATAAAGCCCACATAGGGCAACTTTTGAGAGTGGTTTAGGCCTGATATTATTAAAGATGACTTACGGTATCTTGTCAGAGTGGTAAGGCTTGATATGCCCAAAGATGAAGGCTTTAGTGTATATCAGGCCTATATAAACACTCTAAAAAAGATGCCCTAGTTTACCTTTAAGGCATATCAAACTTAACCTTTAAGGCATATCAGTCCTAACCATGATTTTGTCAAAATTAAACACAAAATCATATAACCCTTCCATCTGAATTTTCATGAAATTAACAAATTAAGTTTTTTTCACCAATGGTCAGTTTTCGAGATGATTTTTAAAGATTTTTGCACCCCTAGGTAATCTTGACCTAGTTTTGGTAGACTTGGCAATATTATGAAGAAATCTGAATTGTACCAGCATGTGGATTCTTCTGACCAAGTTTTATTGAAATCTGCCCATAAGTTTCAGAGAAGAAGTTGAAAATAGGTATTAATGGTGCATACATTGCACTATGTCAAAGCTCACATGACCTTTGGTCAGATGAGCTAAAAATAAAACATAAAAGATCTTAGTTTCAAATCACTGGATCACTGGATATAAGTGTTTTGTTTAGTCATTGCCATGACAACCAGTAATACAATACTGTTTAAGATGTTTTTGCACATTTTAATCTAGAGTGTGTTGTCAAACCCTGGCAAATTGATCAATTAGGCAAAAAATTCAGAGTGCAATATTATGAGCAAAATTCAATCTTTTAATCATTTTCACCAAATTTGCAAGCAATTTGTCATCAAAAAAGTAATAAAAGGTCTGGGAATGGCATAGTAAAATGAATTATGTATTAAGACTTAATAACTCCTACAAAAGGTAACATTCTCAATTAAATTGCTAACGTGCTGATGTCTCTGTCTGGCAGAAAGAACAATTAATGGATGTGAAAACAGATTTAATTGGATGAAAATGTAAGTACAAGAACAACCTTGTATATAAAACTGAATTTAATTGGCCAAGTAATATGAAAGGAACAATAATGTATGTAAAACTAAATCTAATTGGCTAAGTAAATGAAAGGAACAATATTGTATATAAAACTAAATGCAATTGGTCCGAAAGTAAGTGAATTAAGGGCCCATAATGTAAGTAAAATTAGATTTAATTGGTTGAAATGAACAACAGGAGTCTAAATCTTTCATCCTGTTCAATTCTGAGGGAAATTTTAAAATGGTTTAAGACATGTAATATTAAAAAGCCAATTAGTCTTCTGATAATTAAAGTTCCTGTATCCTGGTAAGAAAATAATGAATTTTTACTGAACTTAAAAGTTTAAACACATCAAATTTATTCTTAATTGCTGTTTTGTAGACAATAAGACAATTAATCAAAAAGAGTGTTAAATTGCTTATAATTGAGTCGTAAACAACTTACAATTCTCAAACCTATTGCATCATTTACTTAAAGAGTTACCAAGCTCAAAATAAAATTTTAACGAATAAATGCCAAGTCTGTAAAGGTTATGTCTGATTTACGGGTACTCGTTTTAACAACTTGAAGAAACCATTCTATTTCTGAAAAAAACAATGCTGACAGATATTTGGGAGGGAATGGCTACATGTAAATCTTTCAACCTCACAGTGCATATTTTCAAGAATGCATAATGAGATCAAATTTAATTTACCTCTCAAAAAATTAGTTTTATGCTTTTGCACCTTTCCAACACTTTTTAGAATAAAAAAAAACAAAGAAAAGATGATTTTCCAGTTCAACCAAGAATTGCATTTTTATTCTCTTTTTTTCAATTACAACCGTTGTGGACTAAGCTCAATGTGTGGCTGGTTAGCTCGGTTGGAAGAACTCCAAGGTTTGAGTCCTAATTTGGCCCTTTGCAGTTATATTTTGGAGTATGACCAACCTTGAGAAGTGGCCAGGTTGGTCCAAGGATGGAACCTGGTGGTTTGGATTCAAGGTACCCTAATTGAGTCAAATTGTTTTTTACTTTGAAATGGTTAAATGTACTTCAAGTTTAATAACTCTCAGAATAAACAAAAAACATTCATAAAATGTGACAATGACCTTGACCTGACAGAGTAATTATCGTCATGACAACAGAAAACGTTGATAAAGTAAATCATCTGTCATACTTACCATCCAAAATAAAGTTTCATTGGCAAATGTTGTATACTGTTCTATGGTTGATAATACACTAAATATTAGACAAATCAGCACCATCATGAACCTATAAAAAATAAAGTAATCAGTACATTAATCATACAGATTTCCGAATTTCAGCAAAATTTGCAACATTAAATTTATCGATAGATTTACTGATTACAAATCATCTAAAAAATTTAAAAGTATAATTAATTACTGTAAACATTACTTTATTTATTTAGTGGTTGTTTTATTTTAGTGATTTTTGCGATATACAAATAGTGTTGAGTTACGATTACTATTCATACTGATATTGTAATTGTATCTAGCAAATAAGCAGTAATGTACTGATTATGAGAAGATACACTGACATCATATTCAGACAGACAGCCATACGTCATGATGGCTTATGATCTGTGATGTTCTTAGCTTGTTTCACTAAATTTTGATGACATTAAATTGGGAAATTTTGTAGTCCTAGTACTGTAAGTAAGACATATGACAGGGGCTTTTAAAATCTGCTCTGTCCTGACCTTTCAATATCAGTTAGAAGACCAAAGATAGGAAATATTATAGTAAAATCAGTACAGTGTAGCTGGGCTCCAAGACTTCAAAAGTTTCTGCAAAATTTTATGAAAGTTGGTTTTTACTCCAAATTCGATTTAAAAATAAGTAAGTATAGTCTCTGCAAATTCACTAAAATCACATCAATGAATACCATTTTACTATTATTATACAATTCCAGTGATAGCCCAATTGAAGAGTTTTATATTTAATGCATTTTCAATCTTTTATAAAATACAATTGCTTCAAATTCAAAATCCATTAGATTTGACTTTATTCAAATTATAATTAAATCTATATATGGGGCGAGGGATTATTTTTTTAAAGCTTGATGATTATAATGCTTGTTCTTCAATCGCTTTAATGATACATAATAGTTTTATCAAACTAGTTTGATCAAATATTGCTCAGAATTGCAATGACAATGAAAAAATTTTGATATGAAGAAAACCAGGAAAAAACATGCTTAATGTGTAAAACATCAGTATAAGACCTCTGATAGTTTTCCATGGATGATTCATGACAACAGTAATGAATAGTAACATTAAGGTCAATATATGAACACAGGATCCGTCAAAAACACATCTTACTCTATTGACAGACAAAAGTTTTTGCCACTAGATATTGAAGAATGGAAACCATGAGCTTGTAATTAGATAAAAAATGGAGAGTTGGGAATAATTTAACTTGACTCTGCACAGAAATAAACATATAGTAATCCATAAAAGCAGACAATGTAATTGTCACTAATAAATCTGGTGACTTTATCATTTGACATTAGCTATATCAAGGTGGTTCAATAACCTGTGAAAAGAGTTGGGGGTGGATAACTGTCCAGCAGTCAAATATCAAGGTGGTTCAATAACCTGTGAAAAGAGTTGGGGGTGGATAACTGTCCAGCAGTCAAATCTGGCTGTTACATATACCTTAAATTTTAAGGCTAATCAATCACAAAATAGGGGTATAATTCTGTCTACCAGCTGTTCAATGACAAAGGGGGGGGGGGGGGGGGGGGGGGAGGGGGGTTGATAACTGTCTAACAGCAAAATTTGGCTATAATGGCTATAACATATAATATTAAGGCTGTTCAATCACCAACAAGGGGGATAATTCTGTCTAGCAGTTGTTCAATAAGAAAGGGGGGTGGATAACTGTCTAACAGCAAAATTTGGCTATAATGGTTATAACATATAATATTAAGGCTGTTCCATCACCAACAAGGGGAATAATTCTGTCTTAAAGTTGTTCAATAACAAAGGAGAGGGGGGGGGGGTTTGGTGGATAACTGTCTTACAGCAAAATTTGGCTATAATGGCTATAATATATAATATTAAGGCTGTTCCATCACCAACAAGGGGGATAATTCTGTCTAGCAGTTGTTGGATAACTAGCAAACAGGATGGATAAATAACAACAAAATCTGGCTATAACATATAATATTAAGGCATTCCCCCACAAAGGGAATAATTATGCAGAGCAGTAAATTGTAATAAATTTGGATATAAGACAAATTTTTCTGGCCAATCACAGGGTCTGGTAAAAGGACACATTCCCCATGCCAATAATGCACAATTTCCCCAATTTTGTTGGTAAAAAATTCCAAACTGACTTTGCAGAAAAATCGAAGAGGAAAATACAAAAAAAAGTGACAAGAACCCTGTATTTCAGTAAAGCTTGTATATCTTCCTAATAACCCACATTTAGGCATAAAGTGATGTATAATCAAGTATTTATTAGAAGTAAACCAATCAATCTTTTTTGTCTCAGTTACAGTATGATGCATGTATAACAAGAACCCTTAAAACAATTTAAACACACACTTCAAGATTATCATTACAGTCATTAGGTATCATGATTGATTTTTCCCAATATCATCCCAAGGTCCCTTTTCCATAGTGGCAAAAAAATTCCCTGTAAGGCCATGTGACGTTTGTAATATTAAGGTTGTTCATTTAGCCAGTAACCAGCAAAGGAGGATAACTGACTGTTCAGCAATAACAAACAAGGGGCATAATTCTGTCAGGCAGTAGAATCGACTCTTTTAAATCTCACTTTATTATGTGACATTTTTAGTCATAATTAAGGTACTTAGTTCAATTTTCAGCAAAGTAGGTATTGCAGGGCATTATAACAATTAAGGTTTTATTGTAGTTAATTTTTTGATAAAAAGGTAAAAACAGGATCAAGATTCAATCGCCATAAAGGTATATATATATATTTGAACTGTTTGTATTTTTCTCCTCAGAACCCAATGGCTGCCTTTTACAGATGACAAATTTATGTACTTGAAAGATTTTTTTTTTCCTCCTCAGAACCAAGATTCAGAACCCCATGGCTGTCTTTACAGATGACATTGTATGTACTTGAACTGTTTGTATTTCCCTCCTCAGAACCAAGATTCAGAACCCAATGGCTGCCATTTACAGATGACAAATGTATGTACTTGAACTGTTTGTATTTCCCTCCTCAGAACCAAGATTCAGAACCCAATGGCTGCCATTTACAGATGACAAATGTATGTACTTGAACTGTTTGTATTTCCCTCCTCAGAACCAAGATTCAGAACCCCATGGCTGCCTTTACAGATGACAACTGTATGTACTTGACCTGTTTGTATTTCCTTCCTCTGATCAATGACTTTATTTTTCCAATTACAGACTTTATATAAAGAATACTAAACCATTCTGTGTCAGATCACACAGAATAAATGAAATAGAGACAGGATAATAAATGCCATTACGGACTGTCCATCCTTCAGATGACCATCATAATTACAATACTCAGAGTGGTCATCTGTCAGTCTATAAATTAATTACAACCTATTACAAGAAAACATATACTCACTGATTTGATTATCACTGTAAAAAACGATAGGATTTATCACTAGCATTTGGGTGAGATAGTGTCTGTGAAAAGTTAATCTTAGTACTAAAGTATGTTCTGAATCAAAAAATATATTGAATTGAGGTACAGTTAAACTACAATTTTAATGCCACTTGATGAATTTGGCACCTCTCTTATTGCCACACTATTTTGAAGTCCCAATTTATTTATTTGTAATAATTATGTGTTACATATATAATCATGCCAATCTACGCTTTATCTGCCAGACCACTACGGTAGCTCAGAGGTAAAGTGCTCACCTAACATGTGAGAGGTTGTGGGTTCAAATTCCAGCTAGGTCTGACCAAGACTTAAAAAAAGATAGTGACTGTTCTTTCACCAAGCACTCAGCATTTAGAAATGAAAGTCACGGGGTCCTTTGGAAGAGACCTTAAAAACTGATGCCCCGTGTCACAGCAGGCATGGCACATTAAAGAACCCTCCCTGCACATTGCCCTGAGAGTACTGCAAAAGTTAAAATTTCTGACACTTCACCTACAGCTGGTGACCCCTCAATATAAATAAAATATTCCTGAACTGGGACATAAACCCCATTCAACCAACTTTGTTTGCCTCAACAACCTTAATGTTAAAATAGACTTGCTGTATACATGTACATTGTTATCAGATCGTGAATGACTTATAAAAATTTAATCTGCTATCAATACTCTGGCAGCATAAGCTGTATGATGTCACCAATAAACCCTGTGTTTACCAGTTGATGTCACAAATAATCGAGATTAGTTATATCTCAAAATACGTCATAGAAATAATGTAATTGTAAATATTTACATGTACTATGATTTATTTCGATTTGTTAATGTTTGTTTTTATAACAGTATTGTTTACATCTACTATATTTTATTTTGATTCAATATTGTTTGTTTTTATAACAGTTTTGTTTACGTTTTATTTATCAAATTAACTGACATCTTAATTAAATAATTCTATAATCCACAAACTCTACAGATCTAATCAACACACAAATACTATGTTTATTTAATTTAGTCGTTTAAATTTGACGGAGAGTTGGAAGCGTTTGATTTGATTACTTTTATCAATATATAGATTTTAAGTTCATTGTCTCATTATTTACACAATTTATTTATATTTATATTTCACGAATTCTTCACAATTAGATGTTTCGCCCAGCTGTAGTTACCACAAGGCTGGGCTGAGTAACTACAAGCTATCATAACTTAATACCAATAATTTCAATTCAATTTCTCAATTTTTACGTAATTTATCTATATTCAACTAACACAAATTCCACACAGTTAGTTGTTTCACCCAGTTTGTGTATTGACAGCACAAGGCTGGGGTGGTGTACTTGAATCTATCTGAACAGTTACCAATTATTAAAGCCAATAATTTTAGGTCGTTTTCTCATTTTTTACATAATTTATTTATATTTATCCAACATGAATTCCGCACAATTAGATGTTTCACTCAATTCCTGCACTTGGTACAAGGCTGGGATGTTTAACTCCAAGCTAATATGACCAGCTCTTAATACTTAATACCAATAGTTTTAGGCCATTTTCTCATAACAGGGATTTTGCACAATTGGATATTTCACCCAGTTCCTGAATTGACAGCACAAGGCTGGACTGAGTAACTAGAAGCTATTGTTACAGTTACCAATACTTAATTCCAATATCAGTTTATTTTCCCACTATTTACCTACTTTATAAATATTTATCTAACACAAATTTCACTTAAGAAGTTTCACCCTGCTCCTGTAGTCAACATAAAGCTTGAATACTAATAGTTTTTAGGTGCAACAGGAGGGAGGAAACACCTGAACTGGAAAAATCCACTTTTTCACAAGTAACCTGGCTGTGGATTAAACCCCAGAGCCTTCCAAAGTGAAAAGCAAGCATTCTACCACAAGGCTAAAATATCTGGACCAGACAGTCTGACAGTAAATTACTCTATACAACACCACAATTGACATATTGCCGGCCATGCCTTTTGTGTTCCAACACTGGCCGCCATCACGGTACCAAAGCTGTGTCACAGCAACTAATGATGCACTAGTGTCAGTGACCTCATTAAATGGCACAATTCAGGCCAAGTTTTCAATCTTTATTGTGTGTAATTCAAGCATGCTGGGCCTTTGTTGGAACATTATGGGGGTGACCGGTGATCCATCAATTAGCTCATCCCCTGCTATATAAGTAGAGTTAAAACTGAAGTGTTAATTTCAATAAGCATTTTCTCAAATGTCAAAAGCAATGATGGTAGAAACTTATATTTAACCTTAAACATCTGCCTAATCTAAAGCTTTAAGGAGATAAGTGGATCCTCATTACTACCCAATTTTTGTATGGTCAGACATATGTAAATAATGTTCATTACCTATCTAAGGTACAGTACAGACCTGTCAAAAGTTTAACATTGAGCTGACGAATTAGTGCAAAATCGATAGCTCACCTTAACCCCTCGTTATCTATCTCTCGTCAGCTTGTCTGCCACTAGCTAGCCATATCTCAGCCACTCGACAGCTGAGTCGTCTCCTTTTGCTTATAGCTCAGTGTTAAACTTTTGACAGGTCTGTACTGTAGTTATCCCTCTTTGTTGGAATTCTTCAGTTTTGAAGTGGCAATGTAATTGACAGTGGGTACAAAGTTGACTATTCAGAGAAAGCTATCCCCCTGCTGCTTGACATTCTGTAAATGTTGATACTGTAAACATAGTTTTATTTTTGTGAGTTGAAATTTTTTGAATCATATTGTTACCTTTTTGTGAGGGAAGGATTTTTGCATCTTTTTTATTTTTTTTCAATTCTTGAAAACAGCAAATTATATCATGATGTATGAAGAAGAAATTGAACTAGCCTGAAATGTTAATTTCTGAATTTCTTTTTGCAAATTGTTCATGACAATAACCTTGTGACTGCAAGCAACTGTGACTGCCACTGCACTCAAGGCAATCAACATAGTTGAAGCATATACTGGGTATTGTAAACTGATGGATCTCCGGCCACGCCCACAATGTTCTGACAAAGGCCCAGCATGCTTGAAATACATGCAAAAAGAATGAAAACTCATTCAGAATTGTGATATTTAATGACATCACTGACACTAGAACATCATTAGTTGCTGTGGCGCAGCTTTGGTACTGTGATGGCAGCCAGTGTAGGAACATAAAAGGCGTGGTCCGTGATAAGTCAATTGCTAAACAACAAAGCTATTTTGCTTTAAAACAATCACTTCATACTTCAGGATTATAACTTAAATTTTTTTTATCTTTTTAATTCACAAGACAAATCAATAATGATAAAAGGATTACTTAAGGACAAAGCCGTCTGCTTCAGATAATATAACTAATAATAGATAATTCCAATTATGTAATTTTGCTATACAGACTTAAGTATCGTAATCAGATATACAATAGCTTTTTCTTTTTTTTACTGTAATCGGATATACAATTCAGTTTTTTACCCATTTTTCTATCTCAAAGATGGTTTAAAAAATCTTATCGTACATGTTATATGGAATCAATACTGGTAAAATGCACTTAATCATGTATACTTTACAGTTCATTTTCATTTGAAGCCAAGATATATCTGTTGTATCCCATGACCATCTCCACCTGGTATCAAAAATAGTTTTCATTTGCCTACATGCACTACATGACTTTCAAGTGATGTCACTAACAATTTAATTGTGACATCATTTATTCATGATTCAAAAACTGATTGTGTGTAATGTTCTGCACGTAACATCAAAAATAGTTTTTGATTGCCTACATGCACTATATAACATGCGAGTGACATCACAAAAAGGTTTTAACTGTGACATAGTTTATGACTCAAAAACTGATTACGTGACAATCTTTATGCAAATCTAAAACAGTAGTTTGTGATTGGCTACATGCACTGTATGTTATGCAAGTAACATCACAAATAGCTTTTTATTGTGACATCATTTATTTTTGATGCTATGCACACAACATCAAAAATAGTTTTTGATTGGCTAAATGCACTGTATGACATGTAAGTGAAGTCACAAATAACCTTTGATTATGACATCATTTATTATTACCGGTACTTTATTGGCATGTTTCAAATGATTTCTCGACTCTTATGTAGTGTATAAGGTTTTCTCTGACACAAGTTATAGAATCTGTTAAGAGAAAAGACATTGTTAAGAATTGTAGCACTGTAGTAAAATCTCATCTATCAATCTTACAAGATCAAATACATGTAATTTCCATCATGCAACCAGGTTCTAAACAAAAAAATCTACATTGAAAATCAATGGAGAAAATAAATCTCAGAAAAAATTTCAATTGACAGAGATCAGATAAAAAAAAATTTAAAAAAGAAGAAGAAAATCTCTACAATTTATTATTTAGTTAAAATTCCTGCGAGAAATTACAATACTTGTATTTTTAATACTTTCAATTAAAGGCGACTGGTTATGTAACTGTATCATTAGAGATCTGGGTGTTATCGACAAAGATGCAAAGCATAGGAAGAGTTGGAATGCCCGCGGCTATGTGCTAATTAAGCATGCTTGTTACAGATTTTGATTGTTATGTTATCATCGGAAAAGTCCATGTTTCCTGCAAAAATAAAGACAGCAGGTGTATGAAAGTTTGTAATCCCTGAAGGGTACATGCTAATTGTGCATACTTCTTTTAAGGATTTTGTTTTTCCCCCTAAAATTATCTCAAATAGAATTTTGAGTGATTAATTAGCAAAAGTACTACACAGATATTTTTAGAGAGGTTTATTAATTCTTGAAGCAGATGTACTTAATTGGCGACATTAGGCAATTGCTTTATACTTTTCAATATGTCAATGAAATAAATACATTTTCTAAAATGTTGTGCTATGAAATTATTTACCCATTTTTCAAAAAATGTACTGTAAAAGATTTAATTTCGTGTGTATTTATTTTCACGGTATAGGATATTTAGACATATCCGCGTGGTTTAATTATCATGTTTTTGAAATATGCTTTATAACATAATAAGTATAGTATAATTTGTGCTTTGTATTAATTTTCGCGCAAAACAACCGTGAAAAAAGCGAAAGCTAGTACACCGCGAAAATAAATATGTTTACAGTACAGTCAAACCTGTCTATAAAGGCCACCCAAGGGAACCAGTAAAAGTGGCCTTTATGGGCAGGTGGCCTTTATATACAGGTTCAAAGATATGAATAAAGAACAATTGGGATACAACTCTATTGGCCTTTTTAATCAGGTGGCCCTTATATAGAAGTGGCCTTTAAGGCAGGTTGGACTGTATTTCTATTAAACAAGTATAAAATAATCTAAAAGAATTAGATTTCTCCACTGTGGTTTGAACCCACAACCCTTGACTATATATCGGCATTACTAAATGAAAATTGGGGTTCTTTCAGATGAAAAAATAAAGAAGGTCATGTGTTATGGTAGGCGTGGCACGATAAAGAACCCTGCTGTATAATGCCATCAGTGCAACGCACAGGCAAAATTTCTGCACTTTGCCTATAGCTGGCAATGTCTCAATATAAGTGAAATATTCTTGACTGGAAGGTTAAACTTAACTCAAATCTTTGACTATGTAGGAAGTAATGTTGTACTACTATACTACATCCTTCTCTCACAGACTGAAGCAAACAATGTTTTCTTAAAAAAAGCACTGTATAAATGGTGTTATTTTTAAATGTTATGATGGCAAAACATTTTTTAAAAATTATTTTTGACAAAACATTTAAAAACAAACAAAAAAATTATGGTGATCAGATGTTCTGATATTTTTCGGACGAAGTTTTCCGATTGATAAGTATCAGAAGCATCATCCTGATTTTTATGACGCTCCCTTAAGTACTCTTATAACCTTTCATTTTACATCTCTATCAATCTAATTACGGAAATATTATAAAGCATTTAGATTAGTTTACAGACATAATCAAAGCATTCACGATAATTTCAGACCGAATCTCATGTGTTTGTTAGAAATACAAGACTCTTGGGACAAATTTCCTCAGAATATGATACAGATTTTAGCGGGATAACAAGATCGACTGGGAATATAGCGCATCATTCTTTGAAAGTGTTCTAGCTATGATTAACCAAGCACGTCATCATTATATAATGTTACAATATTGATTGACAGGTTGTCGTATTGTGGCAACTGTTAATATTTGATATTAATCCTGTCTGTATAGGCAAACAACTTTGACCTGTCCGCTTGAGCTTTGATTTGCATATTCATTATGAACGAATAAATTTAAATAATAGAAACCATGATTGTATATTTCGTCTATATAATGTGAATAATAATCATAGGCAACGTGTAATATGTATTAACTGCGAATCATAATGCTACCCATGTATTGGGTTGACCCTCCCTCATGAATATTCCTAATGAAAGTCAAACAGATAGGTCAATGTTGTTTGCCTATACCAGTCTTGGAACGAAATATAGACAAACAATATTAACCTGTCCACTTGACCTTTCATAAGGAATACATGTATTCATATTGAAGGATCCACCAAATACATTGGTAGTATTAAAATTCAAAGTTAATACACTGACAATTCATGTTTCCAGTGATGTAAACATTTATGTCTATTTCTACATGTGTAGGCAAACAATATTGACCTGTCCACTTGAACTTTCGACAAGAATATTGATATAGGAAGATCCACCCAATACATGAATAGTGTTATGATTCACAGATAACAAATACCAGTACACAACTCTTAGATTTATTTTTTGAAAACATTCTGTAGACGAAATAAACATGTGTATTCGCTATACATAAATGTACAAAATGTACTTGTAAATATTAAAATTAAAGGTCAAGCAGACAGGTCAATGTTGTTTGCCTGTTCATCTGCATTGAAATATTGTCAACCATAATACACAGTCGGCTTAGATTTATTTTAAAATACTTTTTTTTTGTTCTTTTTATTGTCATACTGTTTTAACAGTCATACATATTTTAACTCATGGAATTCAGACAAAAATATTATTCACAATGGTATATACAATTCTTGTTTAGGATAAATGTTTTCCACATCAAAAATATTTATTAAACATTAAAAGATGTCTGAAATTTTTTAATTCATTAATTTTTTTCATATTTATGTAGTGGCAGACGTGACAGTAGACACAGAAACATAATTCTAGGACAATCAATAATGCCATTTTCTGTTTATCCTCTGCAGACTGACATCATGCCAGACGACGCTGATGTCACAATGCTAATGATACCAACAGGTATAAATTGTCATATGATTAGTCTATAAAGCTGCTTAATTCAACATGGTAATTTAACAATCCTTGGCTTGTAATACATTTTCAATTATTTTAAACCTGTTTTAACTTTTAAGCACTAGACAAACATTTCAGAATAAAATTCCACATCGGTAATGCTCTGACCAAAATTCAGGAAATCAAAAAATTTCAAGATGTTGAAATGCAAAAAATTATCAAAAGGACCAAAATGTATTTTAAAAAATCAACCTCAGGCAATTTTTTTTAACAAAAAAGCACACACACTATAGTTTTTTTGGAGAATTTTAAAATTCAAAAAGCAGATGCTCTTTATTAACAATGTTAATCTGACATACTATGCAAACATAGCGTACATTGATAAACCGTGAATAATTCTTCTGATCATTATTTATGCTATGATGTTTTAGGTTGTCTTAATCTTGAATAGATAGGTACACCTATAGGTACAAAATTTTAAAATGTTGGCTAAGTGGGAATGAACCTTATTAACCACCTTAGGATGCAAACAATTTGAAGGTTTTTTCATGAAATATCAAAACTTAAAACCTCACATCATAATTTTTACATTTGTAGAACCGTGGTGCTATAAAACATCTAAAATTAAATTTTGCATCAAGATATTTTCAGGAATTGCAAAGACGGTAGGAGAAGTGCAAACATTCAAAATTAGGACATGAGATTGACCCCAATTTTGATGGGTAGTGGTACATATAATTTAATAAGTACCAAAAATGAAAACCTTGTGTCACAGTCTTTCAATATGCATGCAGGCATATCGCAAATTTAAAAAGCTTATTATGTAAAATGAGGTAATGACCTTGACCTTTAACCTTGAAGAAAACAATAGTACAAAATGGTCCCATTTTCAAAAAAATGTTAACACTAAAAACCTCATTAATTGTTCATATGGTCAAGATATATCTAAAGTCATTTTACAATCATGAAAAAAACATGTTTTTCAAAGTTCTACATTTTAAGAAATAAACATAATAGGCTTAAGAACCTTATAGAACCCATATACTACATCAGATTTTGACTTAAGCTTTCATTACTGGTTTCGGAGAAGAGACCAAGTGACATACTTTTATTGTATCACAAAGTGGATCACAGAATTGATTTAGTTCTGCATATAAAACAAACATACAACTGGCTTTATTATTAAACAAAACTTTATCAAACAAACACACAGACATTTTTATTAGATATATAATCGATTAGGTTTTTTTTACACATATGGTTTTTATTTTAAATTGACTTGTTATGTTGTCACAAGTTAAATGATTGTCAGCTACTTCAACAGACAGTTGTTTACTATCAAATATGATGAAAGGTTGATACTGACAGATGTCTTATATTGTTGAATCTGCTTTTATAGGCCAGCTGCTTTTTAGTCTGAAAAGTTTACTGACAGCCCTATTTCTTCTTGACATTTACAAAAAGAGCTGAGTTGAGCAAAGGTGTTTTCTGTCCCAGACATATATCAAGGTGGTCAGTTCTTGAGTTGGAAGAGGAAATTTGAGTGCCTGGAGAAAACCACCAACTTTGGGCATGTGAACCAACAAACTTTCCAACTCTAGGACTTGTCTTGAGTGAGACACAAACCTAGATAATGAGAGGTGCTATGATTCATTAACATGAACTTTAGACCAGTCGGCCCCTATTGATGACCACATAACTACTAAATATGTACACTAAGTTGTCATGCAAAACCATCAAACAAAGATCAAAGTGAGATTTGTGCAAGTTGTAGCCACTCAACTACCCATACAGCTTGGTTACTTTCCATTCTTAATGCTAATAACGAAGTTCAACCCAACACATAGGTCTTACATATCTGGGTCATTTGCACCTTAATAATGGGAAACAGGAAAAATTGATGAAACTTTTGAATGGAAACTGTCACCAACATGGCTTAAACTTACAGTAATATACATAAAGTATAGTTGAGTACTTTTGCTCTTTTTCAATGTCCCTTTATTTGACCTATAAAAGTTTATCAAAAACAAACGTACTAATCCATGTCCGAATCACAATCCAGAAGCAAAGTATAAAACTTTGGAACTGAGAAGTTAGTTTAGACAGGTGAACTTTCACCAGGGAAGTGAGGCCAGGTGCTCCCAAAGGGTAAGCATCTCCTGTTTAGCTAGCTACACCCGCCATGTGTGTAATCAAAATTGTGTGAAAGGAACATAGGACTATGGGACGTCAAATATATCCAGGGCAGTCCTGGACACAACATCAAACGTATCAACAATACTGTGATGACAGCCGTATAACGTTTCGAGGACCTTGATAAATACAAATACAGTACACTGAAATTTGTCCTTTGTAATTACAAACAAGAAAAATAAAAATTTACAAAATTTTTGAATGGAAACTGTCACTAGTGCAGCACAAACTAAACTTATGGCACTGAATTACAGTATAAGTGAGTTCTATTTTTATTGATCTTTTCCCCATGCTCTTTCGTTTGAACTATAAAAAGTTGACCCAACACACTACTTATATAGGCCATTTGCAACTTTTTAATAGCAAACAGAAAATTGAAACTAATAGAATCAGTGCATGGAACCAAGCACTTTTAGCTCTTCAATGATTTCCCTTTATCTGACCTATATAAGTTGACCCAACACATTGTTTTAGTTGATCAGTTGAACTTTAGGAGTGGAAAAACTTTCCATTGAAAATTGCTAAAACCTTTGGCAGCTTGACACAAATTTAACGGGCCATGGTTGTGATGGTATGGTCCACAATTGAATTGCATTTCATTGATATTAACTCTTTATGGGTTCTGTGCTCAAGTTAATTATAGTAGTGCACTTATTAATTTTTAATTATTAGTAATAAATATGTTTATAGTTTATTTGTAGCAGCAGAAAAGATTATCTGTATCGCCATTCATTCGGAAAATTAAACGAGATGAATGCAAGGTACACAATACATGTACCACTCCTGTTTCACATTCCATACATGTGGGACCATGTGACACTATATATATATCCTCTTTCAATGGATATTTTCATTCATAATTTATATGTTACCAGGAATAGAGCTAAGTCATAAAATAGGTGTGTAAAATAAGCTAATGTTGGGGTCACTGTGTTTGTGTCAGTGATTATGCAAACTTTTATAGAAAGTTGTAACAGGAAATAGCTATATATGTTCATCCATGATGATGTTAGAATAATTCTGCAGAGTTCAATATTACTGCTGAGATTACCACAGAATATGTCTGCACAGTGTAAATTATTGCAGCTATTGGGATTTTACATGATGAAAAACTGGTTCATACTAAGTAGGACATCAATTTTGGTATAAATACCACCATTTTAACATGTAAAATTCCCACAGTGGCTTTCCTTTCTACAGAAATATTTTATTGTGTAATGAAATATATTCTTACATTTAGCCATTTAGGATTTGGTACATTTTTATTAAATGTTAGTTGTAATAAGTTAGTAATAACCATTCATAAAATTACATCTCATTCTTTAAACATTGGTGATAAACAAAATCAGAATATAGACCTCAAACAAGCACACACAACAGATACTTGTACAGAATACAGTTCTGGGACCCGCAGTCTCCAAAGTTGTTGGAATACATACCTGTCAAGGTCCTTATGGAGTCATGCGTGTGATAATGCGTGCGACGAAGTAGCATGTTGCTAGGGGGGTCCGGGGGCATGCTCCCGCGGAAAATTTTTTAAATTATGATACAAAATCCTGCATTCTCTTGCATTTAAGGTCATTTAATTATCCTATAGTACCACATTCAACTACCCGCTCCATGGAATTCAACTTTTTATCATGTGTCTTCTTTACTATGATCTTGTTGTTGTTACGTTACTAAGTTTCCAAAAGTCCTCCAAGAATTGGAGGAATATCCATGACCAAGTAAGTAAATCTTTTTTTTATGTAGTTTTCACTACAGGAAACTAGGGTTTGTGAGTTACCAGCAGCTGAAATTATCTTTATTATATTAAACATGGTAATTTTAACTGTCAGTAACTAAACCCCTACATCTTATCATTTTAATATAGGGTTTCAGTTTTTCATTTTCCAGATACTTCTATTATGCGTGTGTTTATTAATGCTTATCGTGTGAGCGTGATTTACTCCTAAAATGCGTGTGTCACACACGCAATGCGTGTGACTTGACAGGTATGGGAATACCACGACGGGGCACACAACACCTGAATAAAGTACAAGTATCAACAGTAGCCTTAAGTTATATATTTTCACAATAGTTTGTAGTTGTTCCATTACAAATGGTACTTTATACCATTCAGTCACTGAGGCATCCGTAATCCCCTTTGACACACCATAAAAGAAGCCAAAGTTCAATCTACTGTTCACATTGTATGTAAAATGATATGTGGGCCATCTGTTTGAATTTAAATGGTCTCGAGTATTCCCCCTACACATGTGGACTTAAATCCAGACCAACATGCTAGATAAATAAAAAAAATGTCATAACTTGTTTGCTTTTTTTTTTAAATTGTTGCAAATTCAATATTTTTTAAGAAAAATAATCAATATTTTTTACTTCTCTTAAATAAATAATGACTTAAACTTAAGCTCATTGCTAATAAATGTACCTTCCTTCCTGTAGCAGTCTGGAGAATTGAGTTGGTTGGCCTCTTGGCAGGATATAAAAGTTTTGAGTGTTTAAATCCTGGTATAACTAGTGGCTAACTAGTTAGCATAACTCTGTAAAGTGGTTGACTGAAGCTCATGATTTTCAAAGAATTTGTATTTTCCATTATGATAAACCAAAGAAATGAAGATGGAATAAAGATGAACTATAGCTGTCCGTTGAGAGCTAAAAACCTCCATTCATCAACACCTCAACTAAGATTTGACCTTGTGACCTTCAACTTTGACCTTCACACATAAATGTATGCAATTCATCATCTGATGTTGGTATTCCTTTTGAAAAGTTTTTAAAAAAATCCATCCATAGATGTGAAAGTTATTTGGAGCAGATACAATTTTGTATGGACAAACAAACAGATGAGAAACAATGGACAGATGGCAATATATAATCTTTTCAAAAAGTATGTGAGGGGCATAATAATAAAGAGGTTTTGATAACTCAATTGCTAAAATGGTAAAAAAAATATTTCTCAATAAGACAACTAAGAGGCATCAATTTCATTCACAAATCAGATCATTCACGTTTTCTCTCTTTACTTCATTACATTCTGTATTATCACAAAATAAAGCGTTTCACTTTCAATTACTCAGCTTAGTAAGAACTCTCAGAATTAAAAACCTGTGCTTGTTGAACCTCTTTTGACATGGACACTCTTAAAAATTTTAAAAGATTTTTTCTCAAGACAACTCCTAAGGATCTCTGGTTTCATAGTAACTGTCAGTTTTGATTTCCCCTGAGCATGTAACCAAATTCAATATGGCATTATAGAACTACACATGATACCATGAAGTAGCAACTTGAAGAATGTCAACTAAAAGAGTACTCAATTAGCTTTTCAGAATTACAGAAATATATTCTAATTGATCCTGGACATTAAAATGTAAATAGAAATATGAAATGACCAGATGCGTACAACAGAAAAGTAATTGGACAATTAATTTTGTTCTTGATAAATTGTATCCTAACTGTGGTGAAAAATATCTTGGCTAATTCTCAATACGGGAGTTTAACAATTTTATCTCCCTTGATTACTCTCTATGGTTAGAGGTAAGAAAGTGTACCGTCTGCAAGCCAGGGGGCATTCCCCTATTACCTACATGTATACATGTGCTAGTATATATAAATGTATCTACATTATATTTTATTTTCTTAAAGTGTTTCGTCTGAAAATAAATAAATAAATAAATAAATAAATAAATAAATAAATAAGACTGAAAAGTAATCTTGACTCAATAAGTACCCACAATGTAATTGAATATTGATTGATGCAAGGTTGAATTATAGTATTTTTTAAATAAATGAATAAATAAATAAATAAATGAATAAATAAATAAATAAATAAATAAATAAATAAATAAAACATAAATAAATTTTGAAACATGACCTTGAATGCCGCATCAATATACACTTTAAATATTTTAAATCTTTTTTATTTTTTTTTTTATTTTTATTTATTCTTTTTTTTACTTTTTTCTTGTTTTTTGATTGACACACAGTGAAAAAATTCATGTCATGTCTATCAATTAAATTTATTTATTTATTTATCTATTTATTTATTTATTTTAAATTTTATTTTGGAAAGTAACTTCATAAGGGAATAGTTGGTTACTTTAGTTAAAATGTTTGAAATAAATAGGGATTTTTTCTAAAAAATAATGAATCGTTTACCATTTCATATGCCATTTTTTATGAAATCATAAAATACAGATTATTTCATAAATAAATAGAAAAAATATGACAACCAAAAAAAACGTATAAAATTATTGAAACCATACAGATATTTGATGTTTAAGTTTATTATACTTTTTTATTCACATTCTAAATACTTTTACAATATTCTCTAACATTCATACATTTCATTTATCAGTTTTTAAGTTTGATGTTCTCTTGTATATTAAAGTTTGTGTAATTGATAAAAACGATACTTTTAAATTCTTAATGTTATCGATGGATGCTGACCATAAAGGGGTTCATTTGTCGTTTGTCGGTACGTGTCATGTATTGAGTCATCCGGTAATGTTGACAGGTGTGCGGAGGTGTGTGAATTACGGATACTAATTAACCGATTAAGACTTCAACACCATAATCTTGGTAATACATTACGGGATAAACAATTCATCAATGAGAAACTTTTTAATAAACAGCAATGAAACATGTAGATATGAGGAGCATCATATTTCTTGGAGCAAATATTGGGTACGGGAAAGAATAAAATGTAATTGTAATCGCCATAAGTACATCATAATTTTGGGTTCGTTTAATTAATTAAAATTAGTTAAATGTAATTCTGTCAAAGGCAATTATTTACATGCATACAGAATATATCGATTCAATTTTCTCCCACATCGGCGTAAACTTTATAAGTTTTGATACTATTTGAAGAAAAGAACAACTGATAAAGTTCTTCCACAAACTTGTATGTATTCAAGATTGTTTTTCTAGCTATAGACTGCCTATTATTAGTATCATATCTTTGTCCTTATAGCAAACATAACCATTTTATTTTATTTTTCTATTTTAAAGTTTAAAATGCTAAACAAAATATATTAATTATTCTTCTTTAATTTGGTTTATTCATTTTTATCATCTTTTAATTTTAACTGTTTTTTTTTTAATTCTTGATAGTTTTAATTTCTAAAATATTAAATAATAAACATATTTGGCTTAAAGTAAATATAAATTTATTAGTAAGAAATAGTTTTGTCACATAAAATATGTATTTATTCATGAATGAATGTAAATATATCCCATTTACGGCAATGTTTGACCATTTAAAAGCGTTACCAGCCTTAGACCTTTATTACGACTGCCCCCTCGATTGCAAATCACGTTCAATCGCGTCCAATCTCGTAAGGTCACGGGCCTTGCGCATGCGTAATAAACAATGTTAAACTCCTCTATTAAAACATTTTGGATTTTTTTTGTCTAATGTCTCTTGCTTCAATTTTTGAACTATAACATGTATTGCCACATCGACATGTGCCTAGATTACTAATAATGCAACCTTCAAGCACTAATTAAGTCACATAGAGGTTTCGGTTTGATTAAATAGGTAAGTGTTTAACAAGTTAATTTTACAAAACAAACATATTAATGGTTGTTATAAAGCATCAGTTAGTTTTGCCAGATTAAGCATTTACTCAGGGTTTGGTTTACACAGAATCAGCTGGTTTTGTAAATGTTCAGAGTGAGAGTTCATAATCTGTACCCCCACCTATTAAATTCTATGTAAAAAATTTTAAAAATAGCTTTTACAGAAATGTTCAAAATTGCTTGATTCCATCATTTTTAGGCTTTTTAAGTTGAAATTAAAATTTTAGTGGAGGGTACAAATGGAACTTTTTCCATGTTCAGATTGGTTTCCAAATGTTTAGTTTGGATGACACATTCAATTTCGTTTATCAACACAGTTCAGTTTTTACATGTTCTGTTTGGTTTACACATGTCCAGTTTAGTTTACATTTTATTGTTTTGTTTGGTTTACACATGTTTTGTTTGGTTTACACATATCCAGTTTGGTTTACGGATGTTCAGTTTGGTTTACAAATGTTCAGTTTGGTTTACACATGTCCAGTTTGGTTTACAGATGTTCAGTTTGGTTTACACATGTCCAGTTTGGTTTACACATGTTCAGTTTGGTTTACAAATGTTCAGTTTGGTTTACAAATGTTCAGCTTGGTTTACACATGTCCATTTTAGTTTACACATGTTCAGTTTGGTGTACATATGTTCATTTTAGTTTACACATGTTCAGTTCGGTTTACACATATTCAGTTTGGTTTACACATGTTCAGTTTAGTTTACACATGTTCAGTTTAGTTTACACATATTCAGTTTGTTTACATGTTCGGTTTGATTTACATGGATCTAGTTTGGTTTACAAATGTTCCACTATACTGTCAATACATGTATTTTACTAGCCATCGTTGTCACATTCCTGTTTGTCTATGGTTGATAAACAAAACCTGACAATAAGAAATGTATACAATACACTGGATCGAGACAAGTTTATCAATGTTGATGTTAAATTGATACTTGAGACAAGCAATCTATCTCTGATCAAATAAAAATGATAAATATCACATCAAAAACCAAACCATATGTTACTATCATCTATAATAACTGACATGAAATACAATATGTTGTGTATTGTGTTTTAGATCTTTTATTTTTAAATCTTTTACTGAATGGCATAGTAATGTCATATACCACTTTTTGAATGTATTTTATGATTAAATTCAAAAACTAGTATATGACAGTAAATTAAAAAAGAAAAAATTGCTAAAATGCAGATATTTTAGTCAATATCACTGGTCTTAACAAGTGACACAAAAAATGATGATTGCAGTGAAGCTTTAGGCCACCAGAAATTTTCCAGGAAACCGTTCAATTCATTGGATCCAAAATTTTAAATCTGACCAAACAATCATTAAGTCTACGCCTTGCACATCTTCCAGCTCTTGTTAAGTGAGAATTTCATCAAGAACTGTGTTAGTTATCGGTGTTTTAAACATTTTGATTACCAATTCAAAAAATGCCGCACTGTGAATATCATTACAAAGATGTTTGACGGGTACACTGGCTGATATTTGGCACCATGAAAACAAAGATAAACAAACACAGGACACCAGTTCTGAAAGGGACGTAACTCTAATCAATGGCATGTGAAGGAATTCAGAATGAAAAACATATTTTCACCCGTGAAAAATATATGTATTTCACTGCTGTGAAAATATGCTTTTTATTAGTTAAATATTTTCCATTATTTCATTATTGATATAAAATAAATGCACACATTTTATTATATCACTGTTGTTAGCAATGAAGCATGATGATGTCAGTACAGCTTTAGTCCACCAGACCAATTTCAAGCAGAATGAAATGGCTATTTGATAAATGGACTTGGCCAGCATATCATGGGGTGCCTCATAAGGTTTGTGCAGAACCATTATTTTCAAAGAATATGAAAAATTAAAAGTTGCTGTTTCCCCTAAAAATGTTGTTATTCCAGATATTTGTGATGTTTTAACCTTTTTCAAAATGCTCCACACAAATGTTTAGAAGTATTGATCACATGGCACACCAGCAAACTTCATTGTGTATGTTTTGGATGGTTGCACATTGTTTCATATAGTGTCATTAATTATTCATCTATATCCACAATGTAAAAATATTCTATTAAATCTATACACAAGATCTAGTGGTGTGTTAGCATGAGTAAGTGTTCTGCTCTGATTTTCAGTAGCATACACTTTTCATGACCTTTAGCTACTAATATCTAGGCCAACAATGCTGCAGATAAATTTGTAAACTACTCTGTCTGAAGAACCAAAATGAATTTCTTAAAATAAGGGCCTTTGTACAGTTGATGTACACAACTTTCATTTAATTAAAGAGATTATTTGATTAATAAAGGCACAGGTCTTGTATTTCGTGGAGAAAACTGAAAAAAGCTACATGACTTTCTTAAAATTAGGGCCTTTGTACATGTGATGCACACAACTTTCACCTTATCACTTAATTAAAGAGATTACTGACCAAGTACAAAAACACTAAATGTACCTAATGTAATTACATATACAAGACTTTTTATTTAACATCAGGGATAATTTGATGGTGTTTTTTCCGTGTTGATTTGATGATATTTTTAAGGGATTAGAGACGGTTTTTATACCACTCACAGGAAATCAGAGACAGAGATAGTGTTTCTTCATATCATTAATCACAGCTTTATTTACGCTTTTTGTTTAAACATATAAGTAATGACATGACTAAGATTGAAGTGGATTCTAATTCAAGGATGTCAAAGAGATCCATATTGGATTATAATGCATACAGGTCAAACAAATCCATATAAGATTGTAATGCATATAGGTCAAGGTGATCCATATTGGATCATAGGTCAAAAATTGGACTCTGGACCTTAAGACCAATCAGAATCCACTGGACCTATTCTTCATCTTTTGAATTTGGTCCATGACTCTGGATCTAGTCTTTGTCCTTTTGAATTTAGTCCATGATTCTGGACTTTAGGTCTAATTAGAAACCACTGAACTTAGTCTTTGTTTTTTTAATTTGGTCCATGACTCTAGATTTTAAGTCCAATTAGAATCAACCTTACTTAGTCTTCGTCGTTTGAATTTGGTCCATGACTCTAGACCTTAAAGACCAATTAGAATCCACTGGACCAAGTCTTGTCTTTTGAATATTTTGCAGTAAAAAATGAATAGAATTAAGCTAACATGCTGTTAACCCCTGATTGCGAGTAATATTAATACAAATGTAATTTGAAAACTGAACATGAAACTAAATAACAACTACTTAAATGTTGACGTCAGTCAATGCCAACACCCAGACGAAAGCAGATAATTCTGGAAAAGTGATGGAAACCAGAGTGCCTAAAGGAAATCATCAACCTTTGCAGTTCCGTAACTACCTATGAGGCAACCAAAGCAACTACCTCAGTAAAAATTTAACGAAGTACTTTTTCGCAGAGAAGTGATATTTTGAAAGAGAGAGAGAGATATCAGACGGTCGTCATAGTTTTTCCAGGACGTAATTGGGTTGCAATCTTCAGTGCTTGCCTCAATTTATTTAAGGGCCTAGTTACGGTACTGCTTTTGGGAAGAAAACTGACAAACACCCTCACACAAGGATCTACCACACATGGGTTCAAACCTAGGTGATGAGGGGCGCTGTGATCTAAAAGCTGTCATTTAAGACAAGTCAACTGAGGCTACAGATATAATCAAAGATTTTTTTAACTTAAAAATTTCATAAGGTCACATTTAAAATTTTTCAAAAAACATTAATGGAAGTTTTTGTTTACCAGTTAATATGATTACAATGTAAATATTTTTTCATTTTATTTAAAACATAGTAAAGGTTATAAAAAAAACAAGTGCAGACATTCATTAAAAGTCACACATGTCATTTCCGTAATATTACTCTGCAATGCATGTGCAGACACAAACTAACACGGTTTTGAAATTTGATCTAAAAGTATCCTTATTCATAAGAGGAAAAGGCAGCGGCAATTTGTTAATATCATTTCAAACACTAAATTAACACTGATCAACCGACACTTAGATTTTGTTTATTTCATTATATTTTTATTCGTAAGAGAAAAAGCCAGTGACATTTTGTAAATATAATTTCAAATACTAAATCAACACTGATCAACCTATACTTAAGACTTTTGTTTATTTCACCATTATAACCGATTAAAAAAGTATTTTTATTCATAAGAGAAAAAGGCAGTGACATTTTGTAAATACAATTTCAAACACTAAATCAACATTGATCAACCGTCACTTTAGATTTTTGTTTATTTCACCATTATGGAACTATGCAGACAGAATATAAAACTCCTGAACAGAAAATCAACAAATTCCTAGCTGTGCAGAGATCTGAACACAATACATTGTAATTAACGGAAACTGCAGTAAATTATTGAGCATCTACATATCACCACGGTAACAATTAAGTTGTTAATCTGATGAAATGTATTAATAAACAACATTCAGTGAAACTTCCAGAACTGGAAAGTAACTGCATGGGAACTTAGTATTGACTTTTTTGAGTGGTATTTGGTTTTTTAGGTTTTTTGTCAACTTTTTCAACAGTACGTGCATGGGGACTTGATATAGAATTTTGAGTCATATTCAGGTTGTTGGAGTTTCGGAACATAAGTGTATAGAAACTTGTTATTAACTTTTAGATCATATTTAATTGTTTGCATTTTAATAATGAAAACTGATGCAGCAATTCAGGGGAGTGATTCAAAATTAAAAAGCATTCAAGTTAACGAAGTCTAAAAATGAAAAAAAAATTAACAAAAAGATTGAAATCAATATTGTTTCATTAAAATGCTGTCAAACAATACAATAAACTGACAATTGTTTTGTTCTAATTTTGATATTTATACAGAAATTCAAAAATCCAAAACAGGGGAAAAATATTTTTTTTGAAAAACCGTAATATACTCCACTAAAAATCTAAGGTAGTTTATCTTTTGTTAATAGATTCCCAATTTATCAAAATATCAATATTTTTACAATTTTTTTAACAGATGTGATATTTTTGTTTATAGTTTTTTCTTCTTTTTCATCTTCTTCAATCTTAAAAAATATCATCTAAACTGGCTGGCACTATATTCCAAATTGCTACATGAACAAGCCAATTGGTTATAATAATTTAACATATTTTGAATCATTTATGATACAAGATGCATTTGGATCTCAAAAATCAATGACATTATTGTACTAGTGAGACTGACATGTGGAACATTTTAAATGTGAAATATACGTCACTTGTCTCACAGACAATTTTTGAAATTTACGATTTCATTCATATTTGATTGTTTGTTTCATTGATTGATTGGTTGATTGAATGGGGTTTTACATCTTTGTCAAGAATATTTCATTTATATCAAGATGTCACCAGCTATGTGAAGTTGCAAAAAATTTACCTTAAGTTTGTAGTGAAGGGAGGGTTCTTCAGCATGCCTTGCCTGCGATAGCATCCTTTTTTTAACAAGTCTCCTCCGAAGGACACTCATTCATGTTTAAATTTAATATAACTTAATTGTATTTCAAAAGAAATCTTACTGGTTACAAGAAAAACTATGACTTTCAAGCCTGACCTTCATATAAAACACAGTAAACACTTTCAAATTGAATTTATAACAATTGTATAAAAAATCAAATAAAGCAAATTAAATTAGAGGAAGGCTTGTGAAACTTTAAATCTTTTGTGTGCAATTGTCTTGATTTCTAGGATGGGAAATTTGACAGAATGAGTAAAATGAATAATACAGTAAGACTTCTTTATAATGCCCCTCAATAACTTTACCAGCTAACATTCTGCCACACTATATTGAAGTCACAAAATTGGTTCTTATTTATTTATTTTATTTTTATTTTTTTTTTCTATACAGTAAAAGCTCGTTATAATGCCCCTCGATAACTTTGTCACCTCGCTTATCATCACACTACTTTGAAGTCCCAAAATCCATTTTGTTTATGTTTTTCTTTATCTGTCTTCCTCAATTTATAGCCAAACCCCTTTATAATGCCAAAATTTGACTGAACAAATGGTGGCGATGAATCGAGGTATTACTGTATATGTCTCCGTGATTTATTGCCAAATCTCTTTACTGTCCAAAACCTGACTGAATAAATGGTGGAAAGGAATCAAGGTTTCACACGCATCTTAATAATGACATGCACATGATACAAATTCTTGGGACCCAAATATTTTAATTAAAACTTACTAGTCCATTAACTAAATTTACTGGTCAATGATGGTTAAACCTCAGATAATATGATGATATTTTAGAGTAAATTTGTTGGCAGTCAAATTTTTTTTGGTCCATGACAGGACAAATGAACCTGACAAAAGGAGTAAATTGTTGGTACTGGACTGAAGACTAGCACAAAATTAATGTACCTGACCAAGGGCCAAAATTGGTGGTATTGGGACTGTGGACCAATGAATTTTTCAAGCTCTAAAATCTATGAAACCAAATTAATGTCAAGGTTCCCTCCACTGGTGAGGAATAGGTAACATCACACATAAAATAGGTTTCTTCACAAGGGGTAACTTTGTGACAGAAGTCAGTGTTACTAAATCTGCAGAACATAAACTTAACTGTTAAATAATAGAAAGATTGATAGAAAAAGGATAGGTAATTGATGTCACTTCAATAGAAAACAAGTTATAACTGAAATGGGATACCAGTTCAGAAGTGTTCCCCAAAACAAACCC
Source organism: Anadara kagoshimensis (assembly GCA_021292105.1). NCBI lineage: Eukaryota > Metazoa > Mollusca > Bivalvia > Arcoida > Arcidae > Anadara > Anadara kagoshimensis. The sequence goes on from CM037865.1 coordinate 45,519,005, forward strand.
CCAACTCAGAAATCCATTCTTTTCCCAAACATGTTCATGGTGAAAATAACAATAGCTAATGGCTCATCTTCTCCATCCAAAGATTGTTTCTGTGAAGTTCTGTTAAATATTTTCAAAAAAGCGAGGAGTGAAATGTTTGTGAAAGAAATGGAGTTAACACTATATGTCCACTGCTTTGTTTGGGAGACAAAATAAGAGAGAGTCACAAAAATTTAAATAGACAATTTGAAGTATGTTGATAAAACAAACAATAAATAAAATATAAGTATTTTAAAATAAAATGGTCAAAAAAATTATTTTCATATTACTTTTTTTCAGAAAAAAAATTAATAATAAAAATAAAAATAATTTTTGTACTTACACTGTGAAATGATATATAAAACATTTCCATCCTGTGGGTCGTTCCAGAAAATTATAAACACGCCCTTGTAATGTAGATTTTAGCGACGTTTTGGATTTAGGTCTACTATATTTATCCTCAAAAACTTTGTCCATTTGAGAAATTACAGGTTTAAATTCCATCCAGGCGTCATTCTGATTATCAATCATTGGGTCCTGCTCTGTTGCGTTACTTTCGTAAGTATTTTCCTGATATTGTCCCGTCTTCATCGAGGCGTCTGAGGAGCTTACTTTCCGATGACTCTTCATATCCGTTAATTCAATATTAGGTGTGCTTAATAATGAAATATTTTTGCTATCCTCGGGCTTTATCTCAGAAATATCATCACATCTTTTTTCTCCCTTGGTATTAATATCTTGGCACGGCATTTTGCAAACACATAAATGTTTCAGATTATAAGCTGGTTTTAACGATGACACACAATATAAGATAAGGCAATAAGTATCCTGTAGGGCTTATCCAACCTCGGAAACGTTGACATCGGTCTGGCAAAACATACAGGACAAAGAAAATGAGATAAAGTCATACATATTTTATAAATCCCAATTATAAAGTCGACTTGTAATTTAGAATCTGCCATTTTGGACAATTTATCACTTACAGAAATCACAAGTCCTTGTGTCTAAATGAATTACACAAATAAATAAATAAAGCTTCGTAAAGTTTCCCGGAATCAATTAACAAAGCGCACATACTGCATGGAAAAAACGTAAATTATTCACACGTAAAATCCAGTTTTCGCTGATTAAAGTCTGCAACCTTGTGAAAAATAATAATAAAAGCATGAAAGAACAATACAAAAGACAGTAAAATGATTAATTAAATGAATGTAAGAGTAGAGACATATTTATCTAATTCCGATTATTGAATGCCGCTGTCACACGTATTTTAAATAAACCTGACACTCATAATAATGCATTATTCAAATAAAAACACGATGCGTACTAGTATTTTATTACCCAGAAATCAATAGCCATACAAACAGTACCGTAAAATGCAAAGTTTCAAAGGGAAAAATTTTGTAATACATTTGTGGTCCTCTAAATGACAATTCCATTATGCTGGTATTCTAATACTAAAAATGTATCACATGTTCTGTGTCAATCTACCTTCGGAAAAAAATCAATGTCTAAACATCTAAGTTTGACATAGTGTCCGTTTTTATTGTGTGCTTACTGATAGATCTGTTTATATACAATAACTACAGATTTAGCCTCGATTTTAGGCTAAAAACTGCAATTATGAAATAAATCAATAAATTTCAATTAATAATTGTAATCGTCATTTAAATTTCTTTTCATTAATTTAAAGAGAGAAAAAGAAGCAATTAAAATGATTTATTTTATAGATATATTTGTAATTTGCACATGTAGCGGTAGTTAAAGTCTAAATGGCAGATAACAATTTCTGCCACCATTTTTGTCATCAAATTTTGTTGTTACAAAAATGTAGAGAGGGATAAGTGTTTTAATGTATTTTGATGATGATTTCAAACTTATGACATGTGTATTCAGTTTTTGACAAAAGCTATGTTTCCATTCCTGGTAGCCAAAGTTACCATTGGCTATTAATTTTTGTGAAATTCTTTCAAAAAGTAAACTATTTCAACAAATTTGTGAAAAATTACTTTAAAAAGTATTATATTTTCACAAATCTTGAATTTTTGGCTACTAGTAATTTTAAAATTGTGGAAACATAGCAAAAGTATTCATTTGTTGTTCAGAAATAGATTGTCATTAATGCTAAATTATAGTTAAGGAAAATCTTAGTTAAGAAATGATTGTGATTTACTTCCTTAATGTAGGTATTCATTTTAGTGACCATTTATTAATGTGCTAATATTTTAAAATTAACTTTTAAAACAAAAGAAAACTCCTTTTTTGAAATGTGTATTGTTTTAAGGACTATGTTTAAATTTTGCTTATACAAAGGGTATACTTAAGGGTAAGAGGTACAAATAGGCAGTATCCCAAGCTGCTATTGCTAAAAATAAGTATGACTAGAAGGGGGTTTTACCAGAGTAAATGTGAAATTCTGGAACACTTATTTTAAGATTATAACTCCGGATTTGGTCTCAACATTCTGGATTTTTGCTAAGATTACAAAAAGTGTCTAACTATTCCAGAATTTCACAATCATTCTTGTGAAACCCCCTTCTAGTGTATGCCCCAATATAAAGTGGTTTAAAGAACCCAATTTTTTGCATTCCACACAACTATTCTAACCTCTTCCCTATCTTACCTGCAAAATCTAATACCTACATTTCACACCTGTAATTTCGTATTCAAACTTTTCCTATTGGATCAATACTCTATGATACTCTACCATCTACTCAATATACCTATATGAAATGTTATACCTGTGTGATTGTATCGTCATAATAACTATCATAGTGCTCAATATATATTTTTAAGTTAAAAGTACCATTTTTAACATAATTTTTAATTAATAAATGATGACACTTAGATCTACAACAAAGATAACGATTCTGCGATGTTCTCGCGCCATGCTTTGATGGTCTTTGTATTGTATTGTAAATAAATGTCAAAGGAAAACCGTTCCGGCTCACTAATAACAGATATCTATAAATTTTGAATAAAATTCCAATTTCTATGTATGAATTCTTATATTTATTATTTCTATTTTCCATAGATTTTTTTAGATAAAGATCAAATCATCATTTATTCATAATTTGAAATTTCCTTTATTTACATTTTTTCTGTAAAGGACAATTAGGTTTTTAACCTTAAATGAACCGTGTGATCAGCCGCAAAACATTTGTTCATCTATATGTAACATCTAATGATCTTTTTTTTAAATAAAGGCCAATTTATCATTGATGTATACCATAAATATTTTAATTTCAGGGTGTATCAAATTTAGCAAAAAATTATAATTTAGGAAATTCAAATGGTCTCAAATTAGCATAAATCTTATGGATCACTTTGTTCACTATGATCATGTTTAATTTGGCAATGGATTTAAATTAGTGCCACTGTTTTATCCTGAAAATGGCTAAAATTAGTATACTGCTATTACCATGGTAATAATAACACATTTACAGTATTTTTCGTTAATTTAAAAAATAGTTTGGCAATATAAAGGACAAAAAGGTTATTGTCTCTTAAGTTAGATGCAGCATGCCACTGTCAATTTTAGGGGGCTTGGAGACTAAGTGCGCCAAGTGCCAGCTTAAAAATAACAATATTGTCTGTTACAGCTTAAGTTTGAGTCCAACTCGGGCAGATCTGCAAGATAGTTTGTCAGTTCACTTGTCAAAGGTCAGCGAATTTTCTATGGACACTCCTGATCAAGTTTTGTGTGATAATAAATGATGCCACCATCAGAAGTTCTTGTCAGAAGAAACTGGGGCCTAAAGCCTTGTTTCACAAACATTAATTAATGAAGATTTTCCTTTACTTAATTTTATCCAATTTGAGCAAAACTAGAAAAGAGTTGTCATTATTAAAATTTAAAGTGATCTTCAAATTGACATCCATATTCCTTACGGCAATATCTCCAAAAAATTTAACATTTCCAATATTCAGATTAAAGTCAAGGAAAATTTTAATTTACAATGATTGCGAAAATTGAACCAGTCCTTAATAATGTGTTGCTAAAAATAGCATCCGCCTACTCATATTTCATTAAGGTTTAAGTAATATAAAACTCTTATTAAATACATACCAGTTTTACATCCATTCCTGATAAGTCACATGACATTACCCATAATTCACTTTTCAGGCAGTTGTCAGAAACATCTCAACATTGTTAACTTTCATTTTACACTTTTGCATTCTGTAATTGAAATAACATTTTCATCAAACTTCACAATAAATCTGGTGAAATTCAATTACCTTACAGCTACATTACAGTACCGTTGATCAATCCCCAACGTGAATAGAAATAATTTGTCATCTGCTGAGCTAGCTATCAATCATACAATCAACTATAAATCGAGAACACAAACAAAACATGTTTACAATCAGTAATTTGTTAGCCCTGCTAGTATAAAGTAATTTAACATAAGTAATGAAATAATATACAAAATATTTATTTTCAATTTGATCATAGTATTAAAGGTTAGATTCATTAACAGTGAATCTGTGTGCCTCGGATTATAGATTACGTAGGTTTTTATCCTTGTAGGATCTTCGCTGTATGCATTATTATGACAAACAGTTGATTAATTACGATTTTATGACATGAAAAATTCTTCTTCTTTTTTATTATTATTGTTAATTACAAATTTGTCTTGTTTATTTGTTGTACCGGTAATTTATTTAAAGGTCAATATTGCAATAATGGAGTTTGAAATATAAAGTTCAACAGCGTCACATGTGATACCCGTCAACATTTGTGAAGAATCAAATACTGGTTACAGAAAAATTATCACAAAATTACAGTAAAACATCTATTCATTGCCATCATTTGTTCAGTCAAATTTTGACATATAATGAATTTGGCAATAAATCAAGGGCTCAGACTTATAAAAAAAGAAGTGGCAGAGTTATCAAGGTTCATTATAACAAGGTTTTACTGTACAGTTATACATGTATTCCCAAAAGTTATACCATTTTATGGGTTGAAATCCATATGAGAAACTAAAATCATACCACACAAATGTTAAGCGGTAACAAATTGTCGTCTGCTGATCATCAGCTGTGGAATCAAGATCTTAAGCGGTAACAAACTGTCGTCTGCTGATCATCAGCCGTGGAATCAACAGTAAATAATGGCCCAAACAAAAATCTGTTATTTGCTGAAGTTTTCACCATTCACCATTTTATGGGTTGAAATCCATATAGGAAATTAAAATCATACCACACAAATGTTAGGGGGTAACAAACTGTCGTCTGCTGATCATCAGCCATGTAATCAACAGTACATAATGAACCAAACAAAAATCTGTTATTTACTGAATTTACACCATTAAATATGGGATGAAATCCATAAAGGAAACTAAAATCAGTACCACACAAATATTAAAGGGGTAACAAACTGTCGTCTGCTGATCATCAGCCGTGGAATCAACAGTAAATAATGGACCAAACAAAAATCTGTTATTTGCTGAAGTTACACCATTAAATATGAGTTGAAACCCATATTTGAAATTAATATCATACCACACAAATATTAAAGGGGTAACAAACTGTCGTCTGCTGATCATCGGCCATGGAATCAACAGTACATAATATACTAAACAAAAATCTGTTATTTGCTGAAGTAACACCAATTTATGGGTTGAAATCCATATTTGAAATTAAAATCATACCATACAAATGTTAAGGGGTAACAAACTGTCGTCTGTTTATCATCGGCCATGAAATCAACAGTACATAATATACCAAACAAAATCTGTTATTTGCTGAAGTTACACCAATTTATGGGTTGAAATCCATATTTGAAACTAAAATCATACCACACAAATGTTAAGGGGTAACAAACTGTCGTCTGCTGATCATCAGCCATGAAATCAACAGTACATAATATACCAAACAAAAATCTGTTATTTGCTGAAGTTACACCAATTTATGGGTTGAAATCCATATTTGAAACTAAAATCATACCACACAAATGTTAAGGGGTAACAAACTCGTCTGCTGATCATCGGCCATGGAATCAACAGTAAATAATGGACCATACAAAAATCTGTTATTTGCTGAAGTAACACCATTTTATGGGTTGAAATCCATATTTGAAATTAAAATCATACCACACAAATATTAAAGGGGTAACAAACTGTCGTCTGCTGATCATCAGCCATGGAATCAACAGTAAATAATGGGCCAAACAAAAATCTGTTATTTGCTGAAGTTACACCATTAAATATGAGTTGAAACCCATATTTGAAATTAATATCATACCACACAAATATTAAAGGGGTAACAAACTGTCGTCTGCTGATCATCAGCCGTGGAATCAACATTAAATAATGGACCAAACAAAAATCTGTTATTTGCCATCCTTGATGTACAAAGTGATTACACAAGTAATAAAATAATGTACTGGAACATTTATCTTCCATCTTGTCATAGAGTATGAGGCAAGAGTTGTCAACAGTGAATCTGTGTGCAGCGGAATTCTAGATAATGTCATCATTGTAGGTTGTTATCCCAAAGGGATTTTTGTACAATGTTTATGACAAGCATTTGATTGATTAAGACTTTACGACATGAAAAAACAGTTTGTTTTTATTAACTAAATTTTTGTTTACCACTTAGTCAGAGTTCTTTTCATTCAAGGTTAAAAATAGCTTCATCAATGTACCATACGACAATTTTAACTATTTCTAAGGAGTGGAGTAATGTTGTTTTATGCCCAAGTCAAGATTTTCTTTTTTATATCAATCAAGCAGACATATTTCAACTAAAATGAACCTCTATATAATGACCACATGTCTATACAAACCATTTTTTTAGATCCTTCTGTTGGTCTTTATAGAGGTTTTATTGTACAAAGATTCAAAATTCTTCAGGTCTGAGGTCCAGGACCTATTGATATTTAAAGTCCAAAAGTCCAATGGACCTGCCACTTTTGACTGTGGCAATCACACTTTTTCTATATGATAAGACAATTACATCTGGACCTTTCAATGTTGATATTGGACTTTCAAACTTTATGTGGGACTGCCAAAATAAAGCTAAAGGGTCCTACACCTTCCATTACAAAACATAATTTTGAATGCCTGCTGTAGAGATTTCACAAAAGCATTATGGATTATCACTTGGTATGCCAGTGAACTCTACAACCTTATGATATTCTTCAGCAGTGAGACTATGGAATAAATTCATTTTCTTCATATCCCTTAAGCTGCATGCAATCTGCAAGTGCATAATCTCAAGAGATTTAATGGCTTAAAAGTTTGACAAAAAATGAAAATTACTTTTTAATCATTTTCTACAAAAGGCACTCATATCAGCAACGTGAATAATTAAAATTTTAATAAAGTGTTCAGATGGGCTTGAAATTATAAATAATTTTTATTTTCAACTTTGATTATGACAATATAATCTATGGAAGCAGATCCAATATAATCTAGAAATGACATATTTTCAAATAAGATGTATTATCTAAGCAACAACTGATAATCTGAACAAAAATCAGCAAGAAATTTTTCTTAAAAAAAACGATAAAAAAAGATAAATTTGATTAAAAGAAATTACGAAATTATTTTTACAGAAACAAGTAATTTCAACACGTCTTTAGTTAGCAATTAGCACTGCCATGATGGATATAATATTTTACCAGACATTAAATGAAATAATGTTAGGAACAAAAAAAAATTACGAGACGAAATCTTAAAAGGTCATCACAATTAGGAAAATGAGGAAAACTGCTAACTGAATGTCCTCAGGTTATTTGTCTGATAATTTACAGTCTCAAATATAATGAGCTGACCGAAAGTAGCAACATATCATGTATGTAAGTACATTTATTGCAAACATAACAAAAACAAGTCCCAAGACGCATATAAGATTAGAATGACTGCAAAAAAACAAGTGCAACATGAGGGCCTACATTGCTCACCCGATATACTCAAAATGTAAATCACTTATAACAAGAATTTTTTTTGCATAATTTATACCCAAGTGAAACCACCTATTACCCGAGTTAAAATATAACCAGGATCCATAGCGGGAATTGCCAGGATCGCAGCTATCTGCCCAGTTGCTTCTTATTTTATTCTTGCACTTAAAAGTTATATTATAAATACCCCACTATAAACTATTGAATCTTGGAATTGGAATAATTTATTATGAATCAATAACTTTATGCCATACTTTTCATTTTTCCTTGACGTCACAAAAAACTAAAACCTATTGATGTCACATTTCTTTAACCTGGTTGCATAATGATTTACACAAACAATGTTTGTAAAAACACAAACTGCAATACACATGATAAATGTTATAATTTTTTGAGTGTTTCAAAATAAAAAAAATCCATTTCAATAAAAACTTTGGATGGAATTGAAATGTGGTTTTATGTTGCATCAACAATTTTCCAGGTATTCCCAACAAGAGCATGTTTTACACTGATACACATGTTCATGTGATTTGATGTAGTGTATATAATTTGATGAGGGTGTGCTAGTTCACTGTAATTGCAGACTTACATACCATTCCACCTGATCAATTGTACTGAACCTAATGAGAAGCCAAATAGGGCCTGTACTGCTCACCTGGGCTATAAACAACACAAAAACACAAGAAATACTACATTTCAGGGGCAATAGCTCTGATGTGGATATCATGTCATGTCAATCATTTTTGCAATTTTTACTATTTATTTGACAGACGGACGCACACACATATGCACAGACTTTGCCATGCCATAAGCTCACATGGTCTTTGGCCAGGTGAGCTAAAAAGGGTGCATGGCTGAAATAACCACGTTGATATAAACCATGCATTTTAATTTTACAATCAAATATATTGTATGACTTTATTTGGTCAAAGCGACCTATATATACAACCACCTTTATCCTACATAGCAGGTATATGATATAAAAAAAACAACCACAAATATGGCACCAAAGTGTACAATGACATAAAAATAAAAACTATCACAGATGTCTAAATTCAAAATAATTAATTATTGGCTACAGTAACTTGACGATGTAAAAAAAAAATGACATAATAATAAAATATAAAACCTGTCTGAGATATTTCATTTCAATTTAATTTACATGCTTGTGCACCATCTGTTACTCAAATATGTAAAAAAATAACATAAACTGATATGTAGCTTCTAGTGAGAGTTTTACGATTTACTATAAATATCTATTTGCATATTTAACAGAGTTATTGTAAATTCACAAATGTTTGTAACCACTGCGGTAGCTCAGTTGATAGAGTGCTGGCTCCATAAGTGGGGGGTCATGGGTTCGATCGATCCCGTCGAGTCTGACCCAAGACTTGAAAGTGGATAGTGACTTTTCTTTCGCCAAGCACTCAGCATTAAGAAATGAAAGTCATGGTTCTTTTGGATGGGAACTTTAAATAAGCATGGTCCCGTGTCACGGTGGGATTGGCACACTGAAGAACTGTGCTATATAATGCCATCAGCGCAATGCACAAGCAAAATTTCTGGATTTTCCCCTATAGCTGGCAAGGTCTTGATATAAGTGAAATAATCTTGACTGCGTCGCTGAACACCATTACTCAACAAATGTTTGTGGGGGACAAAATTTGGTTGTTTTCATACCTTAAAATTTAAGATCAATGCAAACATCCTCACTGGGATTTATTTCCACAAAACACCATTTCATAAATTTTCTCCTTAAATTACAACACCACAAAAGTTTAACCCTGCCAATTTTAATGATTCTATAGTACTTTTTCTTAGAAAATGTTTTATAAATCTAGAATTGACAAAGGGATTTCAAAACTATAATTCACATGTGTATTGTGTATTGCGTATACAGTGTTAGTTTACATACATTGATATGCATGTGCAATTAAACCTCGTTAAAATGCCTTTTAATATACCAATATTTACAATATGACTACAGTAACTGTCTTCGATGAAACATACAGAAGCAATTGTATTGCAATTCCCAATGAAAGACAATGGGGGTCATGACCCTTGATGTGTATCAATTTTCCTGCAATATTACGTCATGTCCTACGCAGGGGGTCGCGTGGTCATGCGAGACATGCCTAAAAACCCTATATCACACGAGCAAATATGGAAAAAATAGTGTCAAGGTACAAAATATTTATTAAAAGAAAGAATTGTAAATATAAGAAATTATCGCCCTTCATCGAATTTGGCATGCGCCACACTATCTTTCATTACCCCTTGAAATACCATTATCAGAATGTCATTTCTTAAATATATGTTACCTCATTTGTCACCACAATTTTTGAAGTCCCAAAATTTACTTGTTTTTCTTTTATGATTTTTTTCATAACCTTCCCTCACCTTATTGCCAAACCCCTTTATAATGCCAAACCCTTTTATAATGCCAAAACCCTTTATAATGCCAAACCCTTTTATAATGCCAAACCCCTTTATAATGCCAAACCCTTTTATAATGCCAAACCCCTTTATAATGCCAAACCCTTTTATAATGCCAAACCCCTTTATAATGCCAAACCCCTTTATAATGCCAAAATCTGACTAAATAAGTGATGGCTATAAATGGAGCATTACATCCCAGTCAAGTTTTTTTCACTTATATGGAGGTAGTCAGTTCAGGGATCCTGGAAATGACAGTCCAGAGACAAGTAAATTTTCTCACACTAGAATTTATCCCGAGCAGAATATAAACCTAGGCAATCAGAGTTCAAGTACCTATAATTGTAGGTCAGGGTTTGGTCCTGACCTACAGTGGGCCACTGGTCCTAACCATCCACCAATAAAATAAAAAATCAATTTTATATTCTTCTTTATTGAAAAAACTAAATCCCTAACTTCAGACAAAATACCTGCTACATGATCCAATTGTATCAAACTCTGTAATTAAAGTACAGTCAACCCTGTCTATTAAGGGCACTTTAGGGAAACAGATTCAAATAGCATAAATGAAGAACAATTGGGGAAAAAATTACTACCTTTTAAAAGTAGGTGACCCTTATATACAAGTTGCCTTTAAGACAGGTTTGGCTGTACCTTTCTTTAATTGAAATCCAGGTCCTAACCTTCCCTTTGATAAAATGACAAAATAACTGTATGGTCCTTTATAACTAGAAAACTGATTCCTCAACTTCAGACAAACACCTGCTGTATGACCAAACTGTTACTGTAGTTCAAATACCTTCAAAGGTTTTGTTACATTTTTTTAAAAATTATCTTCTGCCTTTTAAACTGGGAAAAAAATTGAAGTTCTGAAATTCAGCAAACTGCATATATAATGACATGCTTGCAATAGCTTAGGAACGTCACTGCAAAGATGTTATATTGTGACAATATCTAACTGTTTGTGGGTAAGTACACCTATATTTATTTTGCTAGTATATCACTGTTGTATTGGGAATTTTAGTGGTAAAATTGGGAAATATAAGTCATTTACTACCTTTATTTGGTAGTAATTTTAGGTAAACAAAATTACTGACCTTTAATTGTAAGCCAGCTAGGTCCTAACCATCCTTCTGATAAATCAACAAAACAAAGACTATGACCTTGAATAAATCATTGCAAGATGATATAAATAATTTGTCTCAATCTGAGAACTATCATGGATAATTGTCTATATTATTATAAGTCATTAAGCTTTATCATCCCGAAGCCTATAATTACACTGTCCTGTTAAGATGTAGCTTATTGTCTTATAACATGTACGCATCTTCATAATAATAAATCTTAAACTGAATTCCAAGGTCATATCATATATCCCAAGGTCATTTGGCTCAATGACAAAGCTGTAGTTATTTTCACAAATGTTCTAGAATAATTGACCATCAATCTGCCCATGGCTTATTTCCATAAATCATTTGACCCAATGACAAAACTATTCTTGTTTTTATTAATTGCTACAAAAATTGGTTATCAATTTGCCTCAATTTCAAAATAACACCTTATTTTCAAAGGTGACATTTGACCCACTGACAAAACTCTTAAGAAATTTTCTAAGAAACTTGGTCAACAACCTGCTGAAATTCCAATGTCATATCAGTTTTCAAAAGTCATTTGACCTTCTGACAAAACTGCATGAAACAAATTCAATAATTGTTCCAGTGATGCAAACATTATGAGATATCCCTTGTTGAAGGTTGGTTAGTTTCCTCTACTATTCCACAATTGACGTATCCCTGGCCATGCCTTTTATGTTCCAACACCGGCCCCCATCATGGTACCAAAGCAATGTGATAGTAATTATTATTATATGGCCAATGATTTTGCCCTTTTCTAATTGGTTGAGAAGGCGTTTGGCGAGCCTGATAAATCGTTATATTCACCGTGCAATAACGCACACGACGTTTTTATGACGTAACAATGGGCAATGTTCACCGCGCAAAAACGCACGCGACGTTATGTGACGTAACAATGGGTAATGTTCACCGCGCAAAAACGCACGCGACGTTATATGATGTAACATTGAAAAAAGAAAAGGACATTTTTTACGTTTTGTACTATAAAACATAATACTAATATGATAAAAATCATTGGTCATATAATAAAACAATCATTGACTTTTCGATTCGGTAGACATAAGGATTTATCAACCTCAAAAACATAATATTCACCTCGGCCTACAGCATCCGTAGATATAATGTGTTTAAGGTTGATAAATCCTTATGTCTACCTCATCAAAAGTCAATAATTGTATAATGTTGTACTAGTGTCAGTGACCTTATTAAATGACACAATTCAGGGCGAGTTTTCATTCTTTTTGTTTGCAATTCAAGCATGCCCTTTCTTTATCGAAACATTGTGGGCATGGCAGGCGATCCCTCAATTGACCAACACGATATTTGAAAGAACTTGATAGGGGCATAACACATTATAATCTATTCCACACATTTAAATAAAAAGATCAGTTTGTGTGCATAAAGGTCATGAAACTAGAAACAAAACTGTTTACTTTTTTCTCATATCCAAAGCTTTATTCTCGGGAATTTAAACCAGCCAATTTTAGCATCCATTAAAGTTTTTCCATCCTTAATGACAGATCATATTATTTTTAAGTAGACAAGGACAGAAATCTATAAGTAACAATATCGTAATCGTGTTGATCAATTTCAAAATCGCAGACATTAAATCATTTTCGTGATCTAAAAAAGGCATTTGAAAATCGACGACGTTAAATCATGTTCGTGATCTAAAAAGAACAAGGACATAACACATATATCATTGTATTTACAAATAAATGCTTGTACATGTCACAATAACAATTACTGGATAGGATGAAAAAATCTCGACATGAAGATAAATCCGCATCTCGCAGTAAATAAAGCATTTTGATTTTTTCTCAAGTTTCTAATCTTTGACAACAGTGGAATTAAGTATATATAAAGGTATTTGTGAAGTTACGTAACTTGTAATGTAACCTACTGACACATAGTAACAAAAGCTTATCCAAGAGTATCCCACCGAGGATTTTCTGAAATGATACAGGTAATAACTCAATAACAGCAACACCATAAAAATGAGTTACTGTTACGCATTATTATGAAAGAACTGCCAAGTAATGTAATACCCACCTTGTAGTGCAATAATTATTTTCATGTAATGTAATAACACCTTGTTATGTAATAAAAAACGATAGGCATTGGGTAATGTAATAAAACAAGGTTACGCGTAATGAAATAAAATTTTGGTGTAATGTAAAAATGAAATTGGGTAAATTAAGGGCCAACGATTTTGTTCCAACCACTGACCTTGACGTTGACCTTGAGCCGACTTTGTCAAGGTAAAAAAATATTTTGTGGGCTAATTTATTACATAACACAGTGTAACAGTTCGGATAAGAAAAACAAGAGTATGGTGGACCTAGATATAGTGTGCATTAAGGCAGGTTTGACTACCTGTACATCAACCATCCCAGCCTGATTTATAAACTGTCAAGGTTACCAGTGGAACATGATACTCTAACATAACATATTGTGACAATGATATAACATGATTATCCCATTGTACAATAGAATGACATTTCAGTGTTCATAAAAATCAATTAAAATATGTGACAGTTTATAAACAGCTTCCAATTGTTCTATATTATAAAAATAGGATACAGTTGGCATAATAATAAAAATTAACAATGATATAAGGACTATCCCTGGTTGTTTTTTTAAATATCAACATATGCATAATGTCTGAAATGTCAAATAAGAAATTCCACCAATGCCATAGGGAAAGTGGAGAGTTGTCTCATATCTAAGAAAAAAAGTTTTTTTCCAGTTATATTCCATTTTCAATATACAGTCAAACCTGTCTATAAAGGCCACCCAAGGGAACTAGAGAAAGTTTATGAGCAGGTGGCCTTTATATACAGGTTCAAATAATATGAATAAAGAACAATTAGGCTACAATTCTACTGACCTTTATAAGCAGGTGGCCCTCATATAAAGGTGGCCTTAGAAGCAGGTTGGACTGTAATCAACAGTTAAATACAAGTGATTATCATAATAACAATGTGGTCAATGATATTATGACTGATTAAAACTGATTTCATGTTGTTTATGTTGTAGTCACTGATTATCTGTCAAATAAGTGGTTACCATATCAATTATCTGTAACACAGACACCACTTTACCATGTTTTGTCTAGCTAAAGGTTGAGTAATGGTGTTTAAAGTCCCATTCAAGAATATTTCACTTACATTGAGACATCGCCAAATACAGGAGAAGGTGCAGAAATTTTGCACTGATGGCATTATACAATAGGGTTCTTTATCGTGCCAAGGGACCTCGTTTATTTTAAATTCCCATCCTAAAGATACTGTGACTTTCATTTCGTAATGCCAGGTGCTTGGCAAAAGAACAGTCACAACACATTTTCAAGTCTTGGGTCATACCCTGTTGGGTTTCAAACCCACAACTTTACAATTACGGAGCGAGCATTATAGCAACTGAGCTACTGCAGTGGTGTGTCTATCCATTGCAAATTATCTCTTGAGAAAGGTAATTCAATTTTCAAATATTTTGAAATTTTTAATTTTTTTCTGGTTATGAACCAAGTGAGATCAATTTCATTACATTCATAAATAGTAACATGAAATAAAATCACAAATGAAAAAGGAAAGGAAGGCTGGATGGAATGATGCAGTTTCAGAAAAAAAGATTAAAGTTTGTATGCTAATGCTACACCCTTCTCTAAGCTTAGATGGCTATAACCAGTTGCACTAATATAGTTGTCACATTAAAAGTCAACACTTTTTATTGATGAAAATATTTTAGTAACAAATTGGATTTAGCCATTATTCCAAAATCTTTGACCTGATCTGATGGGTTTTTTTTAATGCAACTCTGCTTTTTAAGCCAATTTCTCATACTTTGTAAACTTTACTGAAAACTTAAAAGTGTTTTCATGGAAATAGATGTTTTCACTTAAAAAATCAGGAAATCACAAGATTTAACGGCAACATTCAGTAACTATCGTATTCCTGAAAGGAAATTTTTTACGTTAAAAATAGACAGGAAACAAGGTTTAAAACTAAACTTCAGCTACTGTTAAATTCCTGAAATGGAAGATTTCCTCTTTTAAAAATCTGGAAACATAAGATTTAACGAAAAATTTGGGTTACTGCTACTTTACGATATTACACAAGAGGAATTTATGGAAACTAAACCTTTTAAAGTAGAGTTTAATGGTTATATAATAGAGATTACATCTCGTTAATTAGGCTGCTCGGTTAATTTCGTAGTTGTGTTTTGGTCATAATTTTCCTTAATTTTCAGTCAACACGATACTGGTAATTAATCAATTTGGATTTGTCATTTGACCTTAACGAGTTGGTTATTAGCCAGCCTTACGTAACCAATCGTAATGATTAAAGTAATGCTTCCTAATGCCAATGTACTTACATTAATACAACCACTAAAACGCTGAGCTGAAGTTTATCATTTTGGCTTGTTCTAAGCATAAGACTGAAACCTAATGTATATAACTTTATTTAGATACATGTATACTGGTGCACATGTACTAATCAATCACTGGTACTATCAGTAAATTATGTGATAAAATTTAGTTTTCTTATTGGATGACCACATGCATACCATGAAGAAACAGAGCCAGAGTAACATGGTTACTATATATATATATGAAGTAAGAAGATGAACCAATTGTATAACCACCGCACCGGTATCCACAAGGATCCATCTACTCAATAGTCAGAGACAAACTAATATACAACCCGCTGGACGTTGGAACCACCCACCGCCAAACCTACCTATATATATATATATGAGATGTTTGCTTGTCAGAGTTCTTTCCCTTTGATGTTAAAAGTGGCGATAAAGTTTCTTTAAAATTTTGTGTGTTTTCATTAGTTACTGTTGATTAAAATTGTTTTATGTTGTAAAACTTCATTTAGGGGAAGAAAATTGTGCTCTCACTAATGCTCGGGTACTATTTCTTCCCTCAGTAAAACTATGAGAGCATAGGCACCTCAACATAAGGCAATAATAGGTAAATATAATAAATGCACAAAAATAAAAGTAGAAAATTATGGGTTATTGTAACATGAATTAAACATCTGGCACCGGTTTCACAATCATTCCTTAACAAAGATTTTCCTTAACTTAAATTTAGCAAATTTTGGCAAGCTCTTTTTGGAACCACAAATCATTAATTTTGTCAAAACAAAATGCAGATGTCATAAGCTTGATATAATCTTTAAAATGACACATTAAATTTCCTAATATCTTTACAATTAACAAAATTATAAATGTTTTTAATTTGCCAAATTTAAGTTAAGGAAAATCTTAAGTTAAGAAATGATTGTGAAACTGGGGCCTGACCTGTACTCTGAAGTGAAATGACTAACAGTACAAAACTTCAGTGAGTTTTCACATTTCAAACTTGATATTTATCACGACCTCTATGACCAAGTGGTCTAAAGTACATGCTTACGAATCACAGCACCTCTCACCATCCAGAACCCAACTCTGGACAGATCTTAGTGTTAAGAAGCCATAAAGTTTGCTTGACAAATGTTAGTGGTTTTCTCCTGGTATTCTGGTTTCGTTCACCATCATTGAACTGATTGCCTCAATATAAGTGAAAGAATCTTGACAGGGACATTAAACTCCTTTACTCCACTGTACTTCACAGAGTTTCCATATTTCAAGCTTTATCTCATTTAAGTTTTAGCTCGGTACAAAATCTTCTGCCCAGATTTGAGTTCCACTGTAAATATTTCAAAATACTGACATAATTTCAGAAGAGCATTGATTCTGTTACGTAATTGGACACATAGAAATTATTCTCGACATTCAGATTCAAACAAGACAGATCCTAGAGGGAGACAATCTGTCAGTTCACTTTCCAAAGTTTAATAGTTTTCTCTAAGTATTCCATTTTTCTCCACCATCCCTGAACTGACCACCTCAATATAAGTGAAAGAATCTCAACCAAGGTGTAAGACTCCATTACTCCACTCCACCATCCCTGAACTGATCGCCTCAATATAAGTGAAAGAATCTGACAAGGTTAAGACTATTACTCCACTCCACCATCCCTGAACTGACTGCCTCAATATAAGTGAAAGAATCTTGACTCAGGTGTAAGACTCCATTACTCCCTCTGTTTCCCTATTTTAATTTTAATATTTATCTCATTTATGTATTAGCTAGGTAAAAATATTCAGTCCAGTTTGAGTTCAGTTTAAACATGTTCGGCTGTAAATATTTCAATATATGTCATCATTCCACGTAAATATTTCGAAATACTGACATAATTTTCACAGTGCATTGATTTCATTACATAATTAGACACATAGAAATTATCCCCGACATTCAGATTCAAACAAAAGGTTTTTGATCATATTCCCTGTAGAATTTAAATTTCAAATTATAAATCAAGGGAAATCAATACTTTACACAACATATACAGAAATTATATTCCTAAACCACATGACTTTAGTAGAAGTAATATTTTTTAAATTATAATTATTATCAAAAGGAATAATTTTTCTAAAAAGCTTTCAGGGATGTTTGATTTTTGTTTTGTTTATTTATCGTAAATTGGGAAATTTTGAGTTTATTTTATTTTCATATAAATTGATGAGAGAAACAAGTCGAGGAAAATAGAATTTTCACAAATATTTATTTTGATAAATAATTCACTTGCATTTTCACAGACATAGTTTGACAGTGCTGATATACTGAAATGAAGACTCCTGCTAATAATATCTGGTATATTACTATTTAAATTATTTATTTTTTCTTTTGTTCTGTGTTTAAATTTTTATTCTCAGATAAAGCAGACAATAGTAATTGTAATTTACACCTCCATCAAGATTTTTCACTTTTTCATGGTAAATTGATGCAGTCAGTGCCTGAAGGAAACCATCAACTTTGTTCCATAGAACTGACAAAGGAATCCACAAACCCTCAGGAAGAGAAATGGCAAACTTTCCAAAATTAGGCTTTATCCAGGATTCAAACTACTGTAGGAACCACTCTGTTTGTGACAGTGAAATACTCTTTATATCCATAGAAAATCAAACAAATTTGAATAAAGATTAAAATTTTTCACTTACTTGCACCTAGTGGTAACAGGAAATCTGTATGCTCATTTGCGATTGTCATAAAGTATGTCTGTAGACAGGAAAATGTTGGCGGTATGGGGATTTTACATGGGTAATATGGCGAAGTTTACACCAGAAGTGATGTCCTTGGTGACGTTTTACGTCATATGTGCAACAGAATCCGCCATTTGTCTGGTTTTTCAACATGTTAAATCCCGATAGGGTCAAAGTTTTACCCTGTGCAGATATATTCTGGGCTAATCGCGGATGCGCATACAGATATCCTGTTACAACTAGGTACAAGTAAGTGAAAAATATCAATCTTTATTCAAATTTGTTTGATTTTCTATGGATATAAAGAGCATTTCACTGTCACAAACAGAGTGGTTCCTACAGTAGGTGGTTAAGAGGTACTGTGATCTGTTGACAACTCTTTAAAACCACTAGGCTATCAAGACTCCTTCAAACCTCTTTGGAATTGGAATTTCATAGCATCAATATATAATTGAATCAAAATGCAGATGAGGAAGAAAATCAAAGAATTTATTTTAACAAACTTTTATAACTTTTTAACTTTTTTTAAAAAAATCATTTTTTCTGTAATAGAATGACAATGAATGCTTACTAGTGAAACAGTGAGCTACATAACTCAACACTATCATTCCAAGTTATTTAGCCGAGTTGACTAGTATTCATTCACTTAAAAAACATGAGCTGACCTACAGCAAATATGACAACATTAATGGGAGGTTTAAATAACAGAATTAGAAAAGAACTGAAGAGAAAAGTCAACATCCAACACAGGAATTCCTTTAAGCATTTCCTGTGTGTCCTATATTTAACACACAGAAAATGCTGAGGTTGGCAAAATTATCTTCTTTTTTTTAAAAATCTAGAACTTGTTTAATGTTTTACTGGTACATCTATATGAAATTCTCTTAATTTATGCAGTGGAATATGTCAGTAAACCAGAACTTGAGCAAACAGAACCTGTCTAAACCACAACTCAATTGTTTATCAAAAACATTTGTAAACAAGAAACCTTTATAAACAGAAACCTACATATTAAATCAGAAACCATGTATAAATCAGCACCTGTACAAACCAAACCATGTGTAAAACCACCAAAACATACATAATCAAAACAAACATACAAATCCGTATCCAAATCACAATCCCAAAGAAAAAGAAAATCTTTGGAACTGACAAATGAGGTTAAACATGTGAACTTCCACTCATTCCAATAAACTAGAAATCCATATAAACCAGAATCCAGAAAACTGTGAACCAAATGTACTATATAAAACCACAGAAACTATCTTGTATTTGCTTGTAATGCCCGATTTATTTTTTTTTTTTAAATTTAAGTTTCAAAAATCAAATTAACTATGCTGAAAAAATATAATGCTACTGAGCCAGATTTAATTGATAATTACTCTTAAATATCCAATTATCAAGAGACCATATGTCTAAACTTGTTTTCAAATTTGACATTGACAAATTCAATTTTCTTAGTGCTTTAGTAATGATTCCTAGGTCATCAAATACAGCAAATTTGATTTCTTCAGCTTAGCAATCAGAATCATTGATTTGAGGTTATGTAATGTTTGTTAAAATCAACGTGGTACGATAGTGATTAAAATTTTAATAGGCTTCATCACTATTAAATCCCAATGTAGCCTGTACATGCAGACCTTGCATGTATCCATTCTTTTGGTGATTGGGTGGAAAGGGGCAATGTGATATTGATAAAACCTTACTTATGGACAAAGCACATCCAGAGCTCAATTCCACAACCCTTGAATTTTGTGTCTGTAATCTTAAAAATTCACCCACATGTCCTCACTCTTTCCATGACAAGCCTCGGCGGCCAAGTGGTCTAAAGCACTGGGTCAAAGCATCTCACATCACCACCACTTGGGACAGATACTAGTGCAAGGAAGTTTGTCCAAGTTCACTTGCCAAAAATGAGTGGTTTTCTTCTGAGCATTCCAGTTTCCTCTACAATCTCAAAACTGACTGCCTAAAAATAAGTGAAAAACCCTTAACTGGGGCATTTAACACCATTACTCTACTTGGCTTAACTGTACACTTTCCATGAAATTACAACATTGAACTATGTGACATTAATTTTAGCTAAGATTAATGACTAAACCATAAACAGGAACACAAGTTCTTGGACATAAATAATTAATTAAACTAGCAATGCAATAAAGTTTATATATACCAGGTAGGGGTTTGATCTTTGAAGTGCAGTATTTGTGATCTTTAGATGTTGTAATAAGCACAGCCACTATATCTACACTACTTTTGTTAATGCCATTTCTGACTCCAATATCAGAATATTTGGTCTGTTGGTTACCTGTGGGACATAAATATGGTATTGCACTTAACACCACACGTGACAACTAAACCATGAAGTATGAACATCTTTGAAGTGTTAAAGACCTTCAATGTTTATATAGATGCAGTAAAACCTGATTTTGACACATTCTGTCAAATGTCAAATACCTGTGTTATAAAGGGCAATCTGTTGAGATAGACTTATAAAGAAAAACAGAAAAATGTAAAAGGAATGTATTTGGTCGGACTTCAAAACTAGTGTGGAAGTAAATGAGGTGGCAAAGTAATCGAGGGGCATTATAAGTAAGGTAAATTGTAATATATATTATAATTATATTCATGACCACTAAATAGCTAATGCATTCTCTTTTTCTCAAATCAAACTGCAATAAAACTTGCAATAGTTATAACTTCTAAATAAAGACCATCTGTCAATCAAGACCAATGTCCCATTCATTCACTGTTGTAACCAAAAAGGATTTCTATATAAAGCCTACCTGTCCCTAGAGTTTATGCCTTTTGTTCCATTGCTTCATTTTTCAACCAAAAATAGCCTCTATGTGAAGATAGTCTGTATTTTTAAAGTCCAAATGGTGGTCTTTATATTTAAATTTTACTATATTTGGTCGGTCAATTACTTCATCAGAGGGCATTTACATTATTATAGAAAGTCCAAATTGTGGTCTTTATACTTAGATTTTACTATACATGTATTTGGTCAATTACTTCATCAGAGGGCATTAACATTAGTATAGGATAGGCAGATCATTAACGATACCGGCAGTTATACAATGTATAATTTTATATACAAGTGCCAATCTCCTTTTGTTTAATGTGCTCTCTCTTGTTTCCAATATCAAACGACGATTTGGTCTGGCGGTTACTTCATAGAGTAAAGTTAATTAATGTCCTGATCAATTTGTGACCCACAGATTACGTTGACGAATCAATACACCGATTATCGGTAAGTATGTAATAAGTATCTGAGTTAGTTAAACACTCCTAACACTAATTGCGACACAAAATGTAAACGCAGTGTAATTACAGACAAAGTACATGTTCTTATATACATGTATATACTTAAATGAAAATTAACCAATGACATTTGAGGTCGGTGGCTTTACTGTATGAAACATTCCTAACACTGATTGCATCACAAAATGGTTACACGTCAAATTTGTCGACATAGGGTACATTTATCTTATATACTTGAATGAAAATTTAATTAATAACTTTTGAGATTGGTGCTTTTACTGTATGGTACATGTGCCATGTATGACTTTGATGGACAAGAGGTACTAGTATGTCACGGCTATAGACGCAGAATTTAAGGCTGGAGACCCATGATTCAAGGCTGGAGACCCACGATTCAAGGCTGCAGACTGTATATGGGTCTATAGCCTTCAATCACAGGGCAGCAGCCTTGTATTATGGGTCTATAACCTTCAATTGCGGGTCTGCAGCCTTGAAATATGGGTCTATAGCCTTAAATCGTGGGTCTCCAGCCTTGAATCATGAGTCTACAGCCTTGAATTATGGGTCTATAGCCTTCAATCGTGGGTCTGCAGCCTTGTATTATGGGTCTATAGCCTTCAATTGTGGGTCTGCAACCTTAATTACCTGGCCACACATTTCTGTTGTATCATAAATTGAACTGATTGATTGACTGAATGGTTTGTTGTTTTTTTGTCCCAGTCAAGAATATGTCACCTATATCAAGATGTCATGAGCTAAAAGTAAAGTACCAGAAATTTTTGCCCTTGCAATATGGTCATATTGATGTACAGGGAGGATAATTTAGCATGCCATGCCCACTGTGACATGGGGGCGTCTCCTGCAATTAGGACCCTGTGACTTTCATTTCTTAATGCCAAGTGCTTGTCAAAAAGAACAGTCACCAACTACTTTAAATTTTGGTCAAACCTGGCATATGTTTGAGCCCAAACCTCCCACATACAGAGCAAGCACTACCAACTGAGCTACCATACTGGTCATAAGCTGAGTTAGAACCTGTGACTGAGCTACACTGTTAAATAAATATACAGTACTGACCTGTCCAAAGTTTAACACTGAGATAACAAAAAGGAGTCAAAGCTAAGCTGCAGTGTGGCCAAACTATGGATGGCTAGTGTCTGAAAAGCTGGCAAAAGATAAAAGGCAGCTGTCAGGATTTAGATTAAGAGTTGCCAAGATGAACTGCCAATCCAGTCGGCACCAATTCGTTAGCTTAGTGTTAAACTTTCGACAGGTCTGCACTGTATATACACCACAATGTGATGAAAATAATAGAAGATAACTAGAGATTGTAACTGGGATACCAGTTACGTATGATTCCCCACCATCCATAAATTATCTGGTGAAAAGACCCTAGCAGGGTTAGCGCTGGGTTGTAAAAGTCTGTCGTCAAGGAAATCGCCAGTTGTAAAATTTTGTTGCCAATTTCATTACTGTGTCGCCAAAAAGGGTAAATCTTGTGATTTTCACGTCACAAGCGTTTTTAATGTTGTGTAAATATTGCCTTGATGAACAATTGTAACATTTTAAAGGCAGTTGTGTATAAAGAACATTTGTACCGCGCCGACCTGGTAAACTAAAACAAGAGGCCCATGGGCCTGATACGCTCACCTGACAACTAATGGCTAGCTGATAGATTTAAAGAAAACATAAATACTAAACCCCAATGACTTTTTTCTTTAAATCATGATAACTGTTGTATCAATACCTACAACATTCTAATATAAAAGCCTATACAAAAAGTTAATAGTTTTCAAGATAGTTAACCATTTCAGTATTGTTTCACATCTGTGACCTTGACCTTTGAACTCATGACCTTTTTCTATACATCAATATGATCGTTGTATCAATACCTACAACATTCTAATATACATGCATATACAAAAAGTTTATAGTTTTCGAGATAATTAACCATTACGGTATTGTTTCGCATCTGTGACCTTGACCTTTGAACCCATGACCTTTTTCTATACATCAAAATGATCGTTGTATCAATACTTACAACATTCTAATATACATGCCTATACAAAAAGTTTATAGTTTTTGAGATAATTAACCATTTGGGTATTGTTTTGCATCTGTGACCTTGACCTTTGAACCCATGACCTTTTTCTATACATCAAAATGATCATTGTATCAATACCTACAACATTCTAATATACATGCCTATACAAAATGTTAATAGTTTTCGAGATAATTAACCATTTCTGTATTGTTTCGCATCTGTGACCTTGACCTTTGAACCCATGACCTTTTTCTATACATCAAAATGATCGTTGTATCAATACCTACAACATTCTAATATACATGCCTATACAAAATGTTTATAGTTTTCGAGATAATTAACCATTTCGGTATTGTTTCGCATCTGTGACCTTGACCTTTGAACCCATGACCTTTTTCTATACATCAAAATGATCGTTGTATCAATACCTACAACATTCTAATATACATGCCTATACAAAAAGTTTATAGTTTTCAAGATAATCAATTAACCATTTCGTATTGTTTCACATCTGTGACCTTGACCTTTGAACCCATGACCTTTTTCTATACATCAAAATGATCGTTGTATCAATACCTACAACATTCTAATATACATGCCTATACAAAAAGTTTATAGTTTTCGAGATAATAATTATAATCAGAGGTAAAAAAAATTAGGTCACGACCTTCACAATTGACCTTGACCTCAATTTGAAGATACTAACAAGAAGATGTCAAAACTGAAAACCCCATGTCATTATCTGGTCAAATAGTCAAGTTATAACAATTTGAAGCTATTTTACGATTTTTTCAAAATTAAACGCAAAAACGCGTAACCTATTTTTTATCCGAATTTCACAAAATGAACAAACTATAGGCTTAAGACCCTAGAGAAGCCAAATATCACATCAGATTTTTTCTCCAATCAGTACTTTCGGAGAAGAAGATTTTTTAAGATTTTTGCACCCCTAGGTCACCTTGACCTAGTTATGGTAGCCATGGCAACGCCACGAACAAATCTGAATTGCACCGGCCCATATATACTTCTGACAAAGTTTCATTAAAAACTGTCCAGTAGTTTCAGAGGAGAAGTCGAAAATAGGTGTTAACGACGCACACACGCACACACGCACACACGCACACACGCACATACACACGCTGCGCTATGCCATAAGCTCACATGACCTTCGGTCAGGTGAGCTAAAAATCATACCTTGATTGTTTTTTAAAATTTCTTTGAAAGTTAAAGTAGATTTGAATTAAAGCTTTCGGTTGAGAAAAATCGTACATTGGAAGGCCTTCTCGGCATAGGAAGTGACGTTTTCAATGAATTTTATTGAATAAGAAAACTCGTAGAACCCCTCTCAGGCCTCTGATTTGGCGTCGCCGCGTGTTACAATGAATGAACACGTATGGGAGGGTTTGTGCTGGGCATCGCTTACTGCGATTTTTTTCTTTAACTAGCGACAAAACACGGCGCTTTGCGATTTTTCTGGCCACAAGTTTTCAAAGTTCACCTGTATCTTGGTCACCAGTAATTAACAGGTGGATACACATTGAAGCCAGTGACGGATTGGCGAGTGTCACTGAATAAACACAGTAATTAACGACTGAGTTAAGATCATTGTCTTAGGTCCGAATGTAAGACCTTCTAATGATGGGCAGGTAGATCCAAGTAATATTGGAGCGTGTCGACACTGCCTGAGGATATACCCAGGTGCCCTCCCTATGTCGTCAGACAGTATAAACACCCATGGACTCGGAGTTATTGTAAAATCCTAAATAAAATATAATAAAAGTTACCCTTTGTGATGTTTATTTAATATTTTTTCTAAAAAGTTTATTGATTAATAATCGTGATTCAATGCGCAATACACATCATAGGAGGCCATCTGTTTGTATTTTAATTACACGACTTTTATCGGTTATTCCTATATGTTTGAGGTTCATTATCATCACGATACATCTACTCAGTCAAAATAGTAAAAGACGGACATTTGTATATGAAGCATGTATGTTAACTCTGTGTATAGTGTGTTGAAATAGATCGACGCTGTATATATAGTCCGATTTAATAGACCCCCTCTATTGAAAAAAAACGTACTTTTCAACACGTTGAGGTACATATTAGTTTAGGTGTATTATACGGAATAAATCTCATATTGTTATTTCCAGCATCTAAAAGACTCAGATCTTCATTGCTCTATAGATTATTTAGGTGTTTTTGATGCAAAAGAAATAAAGTCGACTCTCGTTAATTCGAAATCGGTTGAATCGAAATTTCGCTTAAATCGAAATGATACAAATGGTCCCGTCAGATCGCTATGTATTTCTATGTAAATTTGTTAGTTAATTCGATATGCCGAATTTGAAGCAAATTTTCAGTCCAAATTACGAAATATTACGAAAATTCCCATGTTTAAATCGAAGTGAACTTTCAGTCCAAATTACGAAAATTCCAATGTTTAAATCGAATAAAAAAGACACAAAAATATTTTATCTTAAACTTGAACAATACCTGAAATAATCGTCCATCTCTTATTTGAAAAGTGTTAATAGTAACAGAGTGGCGGCTTACTCAGAAGATTCATTTCCGACTAAAACTACAAATTTTTGTACTCGACATACCGGTCATTAGGAAAGTGTCAGTCAGTAAAAGGAGACATTTCAATGGTGTAAACTTAAAAAAGTGGGCAGTCTTCTACTTCCACAGTCAGTGATTAACAGAAAACCCCCAAGCCATTTGATCTATCAAGGCAAATTGTATACACCATTCATCTCATTGTGTAAGGTTTTATGTACAGGCGTGTGACGTGACAAGCTGTGGTTTTAAAAATCGCCAAGTTTATAACGGTCACTAATCGGATTAACTCATAGGTGAAAGCATTGGCTTTGTATAATTAAGGTGTCGTAACCAGCTTATGTCCATTCAGAATTGGTTTCCCCGGGTATTTAACTACGTATTGATTTACACCCACCCACCCACCTTCAAGATAACAAAAATGAACGCGTCTTGATTATCTACACAGACAACAGATTATTGGTAGCAAATTTCATCTAAATCCATCAAGCCGTTCCCGAGATATGCGTCAGCATATGGTCTTGAGAAGAAGAATAATAAGAATAATAAAAATAATAATAATAATAAGAAGAAACAGAACGAAAACAATATGATTCCCCACCTTCGGTGGTGGGGAATCATAATTATCAGCCTCAAGAGTAAATAATGATCCGATTTATCATGTATAAAGGATACATAGTCTGAAAATCTAAGTCTGATTGAGTTGTCTGGAAATCATATTTTCCATCTTAAAATTTCTACATGGCAACATAACCTGTACAAAGGTTTTTATCAATAACTTAAAAATAATAAAACATTTGAGGCCACACTAAAGATAGTATTTGTTTCTCATGTGCAACTGACTGGAGAGAAAAGGTAAAAACTCACAAATGCCATTTTTAAAGTTCAATTATTGTTAAATTAGAGAAGAAGAAACATATGGAGTTTTTGACTTGAGTACTGGTCTAGCTGATTTTAATGGTACAACATTCATCTTTTTTATAAACAAAACTGACAGACTGTTTTTGTGCAAATAAGAACAAGAGTTTAACTGGTAATTACCATGAAAAACCTCTGCTAGAAATTTTTAAACTGTCAATACCTCCAGAATCATTTGTTCAAAACATTCAAAATTCAAACTTGACCTATACTTTATCAATATATATGTAACATTAATCCAAGTTTGCTGAAAGTGATAGGCCTAAAAAAACAAAAGAGTATATAAACAAACATTCTGAAGATTAAAAGTCTCATCCAAAACCGTCTGTCAATAGGTCATCCAACCTTGATCTGAAGTAAGGTCGCCCATGCTTCATCTCCAGTGGCAATACAAAAACAAGGAATTTTTTTACAGTGGCCTGATTGACCTATACAGGTATGATATACTGCTTTCTAATTTATTGATAAAAAATAAAAAATCAATTTCAATTACAAGAATACAAACAACTAAATGCAGAAGGTTATGTAAAATTGATTTACTAAATGTGGTTATAGTGTACAAACTAAATTGTTCTAAATCTCTGAATTCCCAAGGTAAATGTCTTATGATTGAATGACAGTTTTAAATCATGATTTTTCACTTGTTTTAAAATTCTAAAAATAGATGAAGAAATTTCATATCTTTGCTAGGTGATTATAGAAAATAGATCAAGATTGAATTAATAAAAAAATATCCATAATTTTATCCATTCTCAAGATAATAACAAAATTACAGATATTAATATCCATTCTCAAGGTCATATAAAAATAATCTTTTCTCAAAGTCATATCAAAATTACCCATAACTTTTGTCCATTCTCAAGGTCATATCAAAATTACCCATACTTTTGTCCATTCTCAAGGTCATACCAAATTAACCTTGCTTTTGTCTATTCCCAATGTGAGTTTAAAGTTACCTATATTTTTATCCACTTTCAGGGCCATGTCAAAATTAACCATACGTTTACCCATTCTCAAGGTCATATCAAAATCAATCATATTTTTATTCATTCTCAAGGCCATGTCAAAATTAACCATATGTTTATCCATTCTCAAGGTCATATCAAAATTACTCATACTTTTACTTTGAGTTTTGATCAAAGACAATGTAGCCTATTTTAAATTTAAGTTTAGTCACTGCAGTTAGTGATGTAGTAAAGGGCTTGCTTTCTAAGCAGAAGTACTATGGTTCAAATCCCTGCTGGGTTTGACCAAAAATTGAAGTACTATGGTTCAAATCCCTGCTGGGTTTGACCAAAAATTAAGAAAAAATGGCCAAAAGCATTTACCCATAAATAAAGTCACAGGTCTTTTGAAATGACCCCCATGTTGCAATATGAATGGTGCAATAATGACTCTTGATTATTTCAGAATTTGGAGAAAAATATATATACCGGTACTTTAATTGACTATTAAAAAAAATGAACAACTCTTTCAGAGTTGAGCTGAAAGAGTTGAGCTGAGTAATGGAGTTTTATGCCCCAGTCTTTCACTTATATGGACGCTGTCAGCTCATCTATAATGGAGAAAACCAGAGTGCCTGTAGAAAACCACCAGACTTAAGTAATCCTACTGACAAACATTCTCACACTCAATGGAGTTTGAACTTGAGGCACCCTGATTTGTAAATGCATGCTTTAGACAACTCGATCATCAATGCCCCTAGCTATATAAGAAATCCAGAAAATATTGTAATTTTTTCGCGGCGACATCACCGATAAATCATAGGAACTGATTATATCATTTTGTTTCATTAGGACTCTTTATAAAACACTCATCTGTTATCATTATACTATCATTATATCCAAAGTGTGGCTCGTCTATTTGTTCAGCCATGTCAAACATCACTGAAACCTAGACAACAAAATTGTCATGAATATTTTACATCGCTAAAGAAACAAATCTTAATCCAATATGCCTACGGGTCGGAATCAAAATTATAAGATAGATGACTTTATAAGTAATGGGTTTTTTTCTGTTGTTAAGACTGAATTTCTTAATACTATACAATAAAACTTGTCTAAAAATTGGATGTCCCAGTCGGGCAGATCCCAGTGTGAGAAAGTCTGTCTGTTCATCTGACAAATCTCCACAAAGAAGAAAAGGGCTGCACTTTACACTCCACCTTGCTTCTTTTTTATTCCTGAACATTTGTCTTATTGCTCTTTAACCTACACAAAGTATTACTTTTTTTACAGTAAAACAAAATATTTAAACTCCAACAGAATAAAGTATTTTTACAACATTTATATACACAAAATCATGTGTGTGATTTTCAGAACAAGTTGACTTAATAAGAACACCAAAAAATTTTTTTTTTTTTTTTTTTTTTTGGTTATTTAAAACCAAGTATAATTTGACTAATCTTTCTTTTTTTTTTGGTAAATCGAAATATTTTTACCCCAACAAGATAAAAGGACTTTTTACAACAATTATGTACACAAAATCATGTGTATATGATTTTCAGGATAAATTGATCATGTGTACCATAATAGGAGACACTAACAGATGACTGTGATAAATGAGTTGTGCCTCGGGCACTTGCACATATTGTTGCTGTTTCCACAACTTTGAAATTAGTAATGGCCAAATTTTCAAAATGTGTGAAAAAATCTTTTTTTAAAGTATTCTTCACAAATTTGCTAAAATAGGTTACTTTTTAAATGAATTTCTCAGAAATTAGTTGCCAATGGCAATTTTGGCTACCTGGAATTGAAACATTTAAACAATGTACAGCTAAACCTTGATTTATTGCCACCATTTGTTTAGTCAAATTCTGACTCTACAAAGGGGTTTTACAATAAATTCCAGGAAGGCTTATAAAGAAAAGCATAGAAGAGTGAGTGAGTGAGTAATGGTGTTTAACGTCCCAGTCAAGAATATTTCACTTATATCGAGATGTCGCCAGCTATAGGCGTGCCAAGCCCACCGTGACACGGGACCTCATTTATTTTAAGTTCCCATCCGAAAGAACCGTGACTTTAATTTCGTAATGCCGAGTGCTTGGCGAAAGAACAGTCACTACCCACTTTCAAGTCTTGGGTCAGACCCCGTCGGGGTTCGAACCCACAACCTCCCACTTACGGAGCGAGTACTCTACCAACTGAGCTACCGCGGTGGTCGAAAAGCATAGAAGAAATGAATTTTGTGACTTCAAAATTCAAAATAGCAATTAGCTAGGTGGCAAAGTGGCTGATTAGTGGCTGTTCATTAAAACTAGATTTTACTGTAGAATGTATTTGATTTAGGGGGTCATCCCCATGATAATTGGTAAAACAAATCTGAAACTAAAACTGATTTCCCCAAAAATGTATCACCCAATCCCTTGAACACTAAACAAAGTTACCAATCCATGGTATTTTATTAAATGGAAGTTTTGCTGGAAGAAAAACTGCTTATATCAATCAAATGCTAATCTTCTCTAGTATTTCTAGGTTAGGAAACTAAGCTGTATAATCAATGTCTATATACATGTAATATATTGGTATGAAATAAGTACGTGTATTCCCAATTTCTAAGGTAGCTTTGAATGGGGTTCGCCGCAATACCATGTGATCAATACCTCTTAACTTTTGTGCAGAACATTTAGGAAACCGTCAACGTCACAAATTCCCAGAATGTCCTCAATTTCACGGGAAAACGTCATCTTATGCCATCCCATTTCCAATGGAAATAAGTGTTCTGCACAAACGTTAGAGGGTATCATGTGGTACAGCGGCGAACCCCATTACCCAGCCCAAATACATGATCGTCAGCAATTTTTAATATTTTTTCTCATGAACATACATTGGCTCTGGTACTCACTGAATATATTCATTGTAGGTCATTAAAAATAGTATTTATATTTATTGGTAAATAAATAAAAATAAATTTCAAACCATAACTGAGCATAAAATTTCTACATTAATGACAGGAACCAAAGGCACGACAAATAAACATCTACCATATAAGATTCCCAGATGGAAAATTTAGTATTTTATTGTGTGGGGACAGGCACAAAAGACACGACAAATACACATCAACGATATAAGATTCCCAGATGGAAAATTTAGCATTTTTCAGCGTGACAAAAATTTCCTGAAATCTAACATACCGTATTTACTTAAGTTGAAATCATTACTACTGACAGCATATCAAGTTATCTGTTTAAGAGCTTCTTTTTCTCAAAATTCAAGTCATAAAAATGTTTTAAAGTGTGCAACTATGACATGCATAGAGGAAATGAAATTGACGACACGACATGCAGGGGAAGTGAAATCGACGACATGTGCATGAACATCAAATTGCAAAAAAATCAATAAAAAATTATCATTAAAGCTATTACATGTATTTTTAATGTCATTAACAACATGTTACTACAACAAGTAAAACTATTAATTATACAAATAAATGCAAAATTGCCTAATGGAGAATACTAAACATCTATTATTATAATTCTTTCAGATTACAATGAAGAAGAAATCTATACAAATGTAGGACTCTC
Source organism: Anadara kagoshimensis (assembly GCA_021292105.1). NCBI lineage: Eukaryota > Metazoa > Mollusca > Bivalvia > Arcoida > Arcidae > Anadara > Anadara kagoshimensis. The sequence goes on from CM037865.1 coordinate 45,550,908, forward strand.
GCTGGGTAATTTTTGGGGACAATATTCTGTCCCATAAAAATTCAAAATCATGGGTTTTTTTACAATCACTTTGACATTTTCAAAATTTTGGAAATTTCAGCTATAAAAACAGTATTTTGGAGTTTTATATCACTTTAACAGTATTTTTTTCATTTCCATAACTTTGGCCATAATTATGCTTAATTTTACAGTATGTTGCTTATTTTCACCTGACACCCCCCACCCCCACCTTGCAAGAGAGAATATCAGATACAGGTTATGTGAGCTCACATTACTATGATCTAGAAAGATTTCACCTGCTCCTCAATAATATAGCATAATCAAGTTAGCTAACTTAGCAAGGGGGATTGATTAATAAGAAGAGTTTACAATGTCAACAAGCAATCTTATATGTCCCATACATGAAACTGATACATTCTGCCACAACTTGTAACATCTGGTTTAGTCAAACAATATTGACCTGTCTGCTTGACCTTAAATTCAAATAATTAATTTGGAACATACCATTTAGGGTACACAAGTGTTTATTTCATCTGCATGTACATCATGGAAAACATACATTGTTAATGTATTAACTGTGATTTCTAACACCACCCCTGTATTGTGTGGATTATTGTACATGAATATTTCTAATGAAAGGTCAAGTGGACAGGTCAATGTTGTTTGACTATATCAGAATTTCAACATCAGAATAAATACATGTATATATAACAATGGCAACACTTACCTGATCATAACTCCTGTAGTGTCCCATACAAATAAATAAACTAAATTTGCTAATTTATGCTAACATTCAATCCAATCAGATTTTGCGTTTGAATCTTTTGAAAACATCGGTCATGTGGATATTAACCATTTCTGAAATAACACAAGTCCTGGAATATTAAAACTAGCAGAATGTCAGACTTTAACCTCTACACGTGACCTGTTGGTCAATGTGCGGACCACAATATAAATATTACATCTGCAAATTCAATCTACATCAAGTCTTCATATTTGAATCTTGAAAAGAAAATGTCTCACATAAATGTTTCACAAGTCATCAAATTAATAAACCATGCACATTTAAAATCATCTTCACAAATTCAGGTAAATATAAAGTTCTGTTTCTGATTTTTAAAAAAATCAAAAATGAAAAGTCTTCATAAGTCCCCAAATGATCATTATATCTTGCTAAAATCTGAGGCATATGAAAAAATACTAGTTTTAAAAATCAGTGTGCTCAAAATTGATCCAAATGAAATTTTTAAATATGTATAGTAAGTTCAATATCTCTTTTTAAAATCTTAATATTGTACATATGGATAATGGTCATAAAATTGTTCTTAATATTTACGAAGATTAAAGCTATTATTACACTTCGCCAGTGTCTATAAAACAGTTGAATAGATTTTCACTAACAGCCTGAAAACTGAACCATAATCTGGCAGTACTTGTCAATATATACATTAAAATTTTATCAATAAAATTACATTATTATCCATTGTTTGTCCCGGAGCAAGCTTAATGTTTGATGAAGGATGAATTAAAGCCTCGAATGCATGTGTTCTATAACAATAGTAATCATGATATGAAACATAATTCCCTCAGAGAAACAAAAATTCCCGCAGTCAGTCAATAACATATTTATACAATTATATCAAATTTCTGTGATTCTATTATACACTTGTACGAGTGACAAGAAACTGGTTTAAAATATCTCCATATCTTCGGTCCATCTGGTTTCAAGGAATTATATTCCGTACTTAAACACCTTTAAGCCCCACCGGTATTGCTGTTAAATACGATACCTTAACTTCAGGAAGTCATCCTGAAGCACACCACATGTTAATATATATCTAACCCCCACCTACCACAATATCTCTACTGCGGAGGTAACAGCTGGGGTTATCAGCTTACAAAATCAATAAGCTTATAAAATAATATAATAATTTTTAATTTTTTTTTAGGGAAATGCTCTCTACAATTCTGCAGTCCACATGTCACCTGTGTCATGCGATTAATGATTAAAACTCTTGAAAAGAAACAAATAATTTATTGAACATTAATAATTTAGTAGAAATTAATGACATGTATTACAGCAGTTTTTATGAAGGTGATCAAAGCTAACATTCATGCTTTATACAGTTTAATCTATTGATCTTTATAGGTTTTGTTAATCGTACTATATGTACATGTTCTGGTACAGTGCTCAATCTAGAAGGGGTGCTTGCACAATTGCCAACATAATACATGTAATAATTTTGACCATCAAAAAACTATCTGTAAGCCAACTCTGGTCCAAGTTTACAGACTAGTTCTACATCTTTCTTGTTCATATTTTTTATTTGATTTAGTAACAATCTTTGTAAGTTATTTTATTATGTCAACCCAATTTTTGAAAAAAAACTAATCCTGTATCTTTTAAGTCCTGGGCAAGATGATCCCAGCTATTGAACTACATTTCAGGATTGAACACTGTCAATATGGTCAATGCATTGTGAAATATAGAATTATATGAATATTGAAGCTGAAAGGATAGGAGTTAAGTGAAGCAAGATTTTTATGCTCAAACCGGATTATTTCACTTAAATATCAAATCAAGGTGGTCAATTCAAGTTGGTGGTGGAAACCAGAATACATGGAGGTAACCACTGACTTTTTGGCATGCAAACTGACAAATGATCTTTCTCTAGGACCTGCATAAATATTGGCATTTATTTAAAAAGTTGCTTTGATCTATAACCTGGAACTTTAGAACACTTAAGTCACCAAGAACCTTTAAAGGACATTAACCTTATTCATCTTGTTTTTGGTAAATAAATAACTGAAACTGATTATGTGTTAATAACGAATATTTTTTATTTCATTCTTTTTGGAATTTTCTCTTAATATTTGTTTAAGCTAATAAAGTTTTGAAAATGGTGGGACATAATTACCGAAACTGCTAATGTTTCAATAATGAATATTTTTTATTTAATTCTTCTAGGAATTTTCTCAAAACGTTTGGTTAATTAAGCTAACAGAGGTTTGAAAACCCAGGGCCTTGGTTATCAAAAACAACATCTTCGTAATTCATACTTTGGTACTTTGGTACTTTGGCCTTGGTTACTAAAAACAAAATCTACTATGTATCCTCATACTTTGGTATTTATTACCTATGATTGCCAGAACAGATAATTATTTGATGAACATGGAAAGAAAATTATTTTACATAACCAATAGAAAATTTACTAACATTAGTGGCTGTGTCTTTTTTACGATTTTTATAATGACGAATGAATAATGTGATGCATGATTTCACGATAACCATATTGTCATTTCAATGATATTTTCAGGAATATGATGACAATGATGATGATGATGATGTAACACGGCATAAATGGCAAACGACATCTACCATCAATCAGACAAATGAATACATAGCAATGTTTAACAATCCCACGCTTTTATTTTCAATGCTTTTTATGTTTCCTTTTTTGGCATTGTGGGCACATGATTGGAAATAAATATTATTATACTTTTATTTTCAATTTTTTCATAATTTTCTTTCCCTTTTTTGGCACTTGTGGGCCCATGATTGGAAATAAATATTATTATTCATTATTATTAATATTAAGAATAAAATATTATACTAAATTCATGAGAAGATTTTACATGGCAATTAGAAATAAATAAAAATGAAAATTTCATTATAACAATGATTTTATGTGACATATCATAAATGTCATAATTTAATGATTTTAATTGACAAATACACCCCTGTATTCTTCTACTCAACATAATTTGAATACAACTTCAGAAAATGTCAAAATTCACACATATATGGTCAATTTTACACCAACTCAAGCTAAAAGGTCAGATTTCATTCATATAGAGACAAAATAAATACTATATACATCTACTAATGAATTGTTCTATACAACACAATATGTTGGATAAAAATAGGATTCAATTAGTTTTGGGGATAGTGGGAGTGGCAATAAAAGGAAGGATTTCACAAGCCAAGTAATCATTACACAATTTATAGACTTGTAATTGACTAGCAATATAGATTAATTAGATTTTATTATGAGATACGAAATTGTAATTCAAGTTGTTAACTCAACTAAAAAATGACAGCAGCTAGCCCACATCTTAAGACTTAAAGTAAAACCTGCATAAGTAACTGCCTCTATATAAATAGAATATAGGAGGTCATGGGTTCAATCCCCAGCTGTGTCTTAGCAGTAGTACTTGAAAATAGGTAGTAACTGTTCTTTCACCAAGCACTAAGCATTTAGAAATGAAAGAAACAGGGTCCTTCCGAAGAAATCTTAAAAACCAATGCTCCATGCCACTGTAGGAGTGGCACATTAAAGGACAGTACCCTTTCTGCACATTGCATAGAAGGTCAAGCCTGCTAGAGAAACAAATTGTATAGAGTACTATCAATGGTACATTATGTACCCTGTCATATAAGTTTTTCTGTTTCTATGGTAAATAAAGGGGAGTGAAGCCAAAGAAAATGACTATAAATTACCCCAATTTAATGTCTTGAGCTTTGTCAGACATCTGGAATGTTGAAATGTGTCACAATGGATGTCAAGATTAACACTTATACACTAAAGGATTGACATAACTCTTCTATATTTCAACAACCCTCAATGGCTGATTGGCCTTAAATGTGCAGTAAAGGATCACATCAGCTCTAACTGATTAGGTTGGAATCTCAATCTGTACAGATCCTAGTGTGAGAAGGTCTGTCAGTTCTCCTGCTAAAGGTCAGTGCTTTTCTCTGGGCACTCCAGTTTCTTCCACCATCCTTGAACTGATTGTCTAGATTTAAGTAAAAGTCAAACTTGAATCAAGCATAAATCTCTGGGCCATTACTCCATTCCTCCCTCTTCTATTATACTTCAAACATGTACAAGCTAAAATAAAACCTCCCCCACCATCTGTTTCATGATCATTCCTTAATTAAGATTTTCCTTAACTTAAATCTGACAACTTTCAAATCTTGTTAATTTTGTTGACTCTTAAGATTTTAGGAAATTAATGTGTCATTTTGATTTTTAAGATCACTTCAAGCTTATGATATTTGCATTTAGTTTTGTCAAAAATGTGAATTCATAGTTTCAAATAAGATTGCTAAAATCTTCCAATTCAGTTAAGTTAAAAGAAAGTATTTGTAAAACTGGGCCCACAGCATTGACAAGTCCTGTTGCACCAAGAATATATATTGTTTATTATACAATATCATATGTAACTTTTATGAAATACGAGGACCAGACAAATCTGCCACAAGTATGGAGATGTTGATAAAAATCTACAGAAATACATAATAGGTTATTGAATTCACAATCTCCTGATCATGTTTAACTACTACCGGTAATCATACAAATCATTAACCTACTTTGATAAGGACTGCCTAAAGACATGAACTACCTGATTCCAACTGCCAGTACATACCTATAAGTTCATTGTGAATTGTAACAGCAATGGACTCATAGACAGACTGACAAATTCAGACAAACATAAGAAGATATACCTGCTATATACCTAGTGAAATATGAAAATGATATTGATTGTACCACTGCATTATCAATTAATCAAATTTAACAACAATGGACTCGCAGACAAACAGACGAACAAACAATTTTAGACAAACATGATATTGTATACCTGCCATAAACATGGTCAGTTATAAAAATGGTAGTGATTGTATGACTGCATTATCAATTTATCAATTTTAACAACAATGGACTCACAGACAAACAGACAGACAGACAATTTCAGACACAGTTTCACGGCCGTTTCTTAAATAAGATTTTCTTTAACCTGAATATGGCAAATTTGAAATAATGATAATTTTGTTAGTTTTCAAAATATTCATGAATTTTTTATATCATTCTTAAGATCACTCTAAGCTCATTACATACCGGTACCTCTATTACAGTCAAAGCTGTGTTAAAGGCCACCTCTATATAAGGACCATCTGCTTATATAGGCCGGAAGAATTTTATTCCAATTGCTCTTTATTCATATTTTTTGGGGGTCACCTGCCTATAAAAGCCACTTTTACTGGTTCTCTTTGGTGACCTTTATAGACAGGTTTGACTGTAATGTAGTATATGTTGAAAAATTATTGTTTGTAGTGTCACAAAATATTGCCAAGTTGTAAGATTTAAGTCAAGGAAAATCTTAGTAAAAGGAATGATTATGAAACTACAGCTAGACAAACATAATATATCTGCTATAATATACCTGGCCAGTTATAAAACATGATAGCGATCATGTGAGTGCATCGTCAATTATAACATGGACTAATGACGTGCTTACTGATTGACGTCACATTATCGATAAAAACCGCTCAAATATGTCCTTGAGCAAGTTATAATGAAAATGATAAACATAATACTATGAGCTAAAAACTTAAGTCTCCATCAGGTAATTGAATGCTTAATTATAGAGCTATCGTTTTTTATCCATTAGCGATTATTTACATAGTTATAGGCAGCTGAAATATTGATCGTTAAAATTCTGATACAAATCTGTATGAATTATTTATAGACTAAAGTCTGTAAGGCAGGGATGACAAATTCAGGACGATTTAATTAAATTAATGAAATTTTTTTACAATCTGCTAATCACAATTTTGAAATTATCCAGGCTTTAATAAATGAGACTGATATAGAATGTGTGTAATGCTTTTTAATTGAATGTTAGACAATATGACTGAATATATAGTAAAACCTCATTATAATGCCCAGCTATAGACCATTTTTCATTTCCATGAAAGGTTGGTTTACTGTAAACATATTTAATTTAGAATGTATTTATTTTCGAAGTATATGAAATTTAGACATATTCACATAGTTTAATTTTCACATTTTTAAATATGCACTATAACACTTTAAGCATTCATATAATTTTCACTCCACATTAATTTTCGCGAAAAACAAGCAACTCCCAAATAAGCGAAAATTAGTACATCACAAAAATAAATATGTTTATAGTATTCAATTTGTGTTTCATTGGTCTTTTAACTGTAAGAATACATGTAGATGTGCAACGCTTTTTCTGTCCCTCCCTGGAATTGCAACTCATCCACAATATTGACAGCTAGCCTATACCAATGATTCCCCATGAGTCCAACAGTCTAAATTGCCAGTTCAATGAAAAAGATTTTAAACTCATAAGTTGACAATTTTGATTGGTATTTCATCTATAACATCATGAGGTCAAACCACTTCCTGACAACCTGATAAGTTGACAATTTTGATTGGTATTTCATCTATAACATCATGAGGTCAAACCACTTCCTGACAACCTGATAAGTTGACAATTTTGATTGGTATTTCATCTATAACATTATGAGGTCAAACCACTTCCTGACAACCTGATAAGTTGACAATTTTGATTGGTATTTCATCTATAACATCATGAGGTCAAACCACTTCCTGACAACCTGATAAGTTGACAATTTTGATTGGTATTTCATCTATAACATCATGAGGTCAAACCACTTCCTGACAACCTGATAAGTTGACAATTTTGATTGGTATTTCATCTATAACATTATGAGGTCAAACCACTTCCTGACAACCTGATAAGTTGACAATTTTGATTGGTATTTCATCTATAACATCATGAGGTCAAACCACTTCCTGACAACCTGATAAGTTGACAATTTTGATTGGTATTTCATCTATAACATCATGAGGTCAAACCACTTCCTGACAACCTGATAAGTTGACAATTTTGATTGGTATTTCATCTATAACATTATGAGGTCAAACCACTTCCTGACAACATGATAAGATGACAATTTTGATTGGTACTTCAACTATAACATCATGAGGTCAAACCACTTCCTGACAACCTGATAAGCTGACAATTTTGATTGGTACTTCATCTATAACATTATGAGGTCAGAGGTCAAACCACTTCCTGACAACCTGATAAGTTGACAATTTTAATTGGTACTTCATCTATAACATTATGAGGTCAAACCACTTCCTGACAACCTGATAAGATGACAATTTTGATTGGTACTTCATCTATAATATCATGAGGTCAAACCACTTCCTGACAACCTGATAAGTTGACAATTTTGATTGGTACTTCATCTATAACATTATGAGGTCAAACCACTTCCTGACAACCTGATAAGTTGACAATTTTGATTGGTACTTCATCTATAACATCATGAGGTCAAACCACTTCCTGACAACCTGATAAGATGACAATTTTGATTGGTATTTCATTTATAACATTATGAGGTCAAACCACTTCCAGACAACCTGATAAGTTGACAATTTTGATTGGTACTTCATCTATAACATCATGAGGTCAAACCACTTCCTGACAACCTGATAAGATGACAATTTTGATTGGTACTTTAACTATACCATCATGAGGTCAAACCACTTCCTGACAACCTGATAAGTTGACAATTTTGATTGGTACTTTAACTATACCATCATGAGGTCAAACCTATTCCTGACAACCTGATAAGTTGACAATTTTGATTGGTACTTCATTTATAACAACATGAGGTCAAACCACTTCCTGACAACCTGATAAGTTGACAATTTGATTGGTACTTCATCTATAACATCATGAGGTCAAACCACTTCCTGACAACCAGCTGTTCAAAAATATATTATGTCCAGTTTGCCATTTATGAAAAAAGATTTGTACAGTCAAACCACTTATGAAAGGGACAATTGGGAAATGCAACATTATTGTCAGTTTTACATCTTCTAATTTGCTTGGTACCAGTTTAATGGGTTGAGTGACCTGCAATGCTATCTGCAACACTGTGGGCAGATGTACAAGCACCCTAAACGCTGTTATAAGTCCCCACTAGTGGATCAGAAACACTTGCACAAAACGCACATACAGGTTTTTATTATGCACATGAACGAGAAATATTGTCTGAATATAGCTGAAAATTTGCTGATTTATTGTAAGACTACATCCAACAAACCAACATGAACAGCTAACTTGGACATTGTGTATTGTTTTGACCCTAGTTCTTTCAGATTCTTTTTCAAACATTCAGACCCAAAAACTTACCTAGTTAATCAAAGACGTAATATCAAATACTGCTTTGATATGAAAGACTACACTATGCTCTGTCAAACTACTTGAAAATTTACATAATTAAATACCAAAATTCTTACTAAAACAGTAGCAGTTTAAAGTGAAACTACCGGTACTCGCATATATTTACCGAAAGTTATTGATCAAACACAAATTCTTCCATAAACATTATATTAGGTCATTGAATACATACACGTGAATTGAAACTTTTTTTCTAAAACTTTAAATTTGTCTAAATATAGACTTTTTATCTCTGAAACCTTTCATTTTTTTTATTTTATCAAATCTTATTTACATTATAAAAAGCAGAAGGTTATGGAGATAAGAAAGTTTCAGTGAAATGAACTTCCTTTAGACAAATAATTACAAGGAAATTTTTGTACTAACGTTTTGTCTATCGCATGTAAAATATAGTTGGGTATCGCACAGCAACTTAATGACCCAAAAATATTAATAATTACTATATTTGCGTACTTACAATACTAATCAAATCTGACACTTAATCATAATCCTCAGAACTCTTGTGTTAATGGTGAATAACCTTATACTTTCAAACAGGGAAATGAATTGTCAGAGACTTGATCTTACGAGTATATCTCCAAAATAGATTATTAAATCCTTGGTGCAGTCATGCATAAAATCACTTTTTTAACTCTATTTTTAAAACTTTATTTTAAATTTTTAATAATATGTGCGTCACAGATCTTACATGGTCTTATGACGTGGTTTTAAGTTTTACAAATGTATAAAACCTTTACAAACATTTAAAAAAGATATTAAGAGTTAATTTGAATATAATGAAATGTAATCCCTTGACTGTTGTGTATGACAGAAATAATTATATGTACACAATACAAAATTCTGTTTGGCCACCAAAGAATTTTTTATTCATTCAAGCTGATATATCATTAGTATCTTTCGTTTGCTTTCACAGTTTATTTTTCTATATTTTTTATGAAATACAGAAATTTGCAGCTGATAGCATGAACTTGGTAATGGCCAAGGACACTAAAACAATGACACAACAAAATAAGATATTGCAAAGCAGAAGTTACATGTGCCTCCTGTTGGTGAAAAGTTGAAGTTTGGAGGAAAGAGGAAATCTGAATATGTTGTAATGCTATTTCTACTCCATTCAAATAATCTATGTACAAAATATGACCTCAAACCAAAATCAAGATCACAAAAGGTTTGTGGGACTGCAAACATGTATATATAATTTAGTTGGATGTATAGGAATTATCTTGTCACTGATAATCCATCCTTCTGCTCGTTCGTCTGTCTGGCTGTCTGCCCCAATATCAATGTCCACTCCATATCTTTCATGTCTATGGATGGATTTTGATCTACCTTGGCACAAATGTAAACCAATATAAGACAATGTGTCACATACCAAATTTAGGTGAATAGATGAAGGGCCAAGGTCACAAGCTAAGTCTTAGAAATAGCAACTTGTCAATGTTGGGGAGAGGGTATTTGTTTTTCATCAGATGGTTCTATTTTAAAATAGTTTCTGCAGTTTACCCTTACTCAATAAGATCGATTGATTGATTGAATAGGGTTTTATTCCCAGTCAAGAATATAATTTCACTTATATCAAAGATGTCACCAGCTAAAGGTGAAGTAGCAGAAATTTTGACCTTTGCAGTGTGCTAAGGTGAATATGCAGGGAGGGTTCTTTAACATGCCATACCTGCCATGACAAGGGGCATCAGTTTTAAAGGTTTCTTCTGAAGGACCCCATAACATTCATTTCTAAATGCTAAGTGCTTGGGGAAAGAACAGTCACTACCTTTTTTCAAGTCATGGTCAGACCTGGCCTGGGTTCGAACCCATGACTGAACTACCATAGTGGTTCTTACTAAGTAAGAAGGAAAAAAAGTAAAGCCAGAATTTATCTGTACAAATGGCTAATCATGTTAACCCCATTACACATATTTCAATAATTAAAAAAAACATGGAATGTATCCCTAAATAAATTGCTTAACAGACAGAAAAAAATTGTTAAAACACTTTATAGATTGCTTCTAATGAACTTATAAATGATAAATAATTCCATTATCAAGCAAGCCAAATAGAATTAAGACTTTTGATCATGGGGTTTCAAATTCTACAATTCAATAGAGAGTCTTAATAACTCTACATTAATGATTGAAATTCAATTAAGAAACTAAAAACATTAATGATTGATGTTACTTCTGTGCACTTGGTTTTATAAAGTCCATTAAGTGTGCAGATATAGCTGTGCAGCACAACATTGTTAAAAAAGGTCAAAAATTCTGTTATTATGGTAACCTGTCTATAAAGTCCATTAAATTTGCAGATAAGTGTGCAGCAGCAAAACCTGCATTGTTACATAAGGCCGAAAATTCAGTTATTATGGTATAGTCAAACCTGTCTATAAAGGCCATCACAGGGAACCAGTAAAAGTGGTCTTTATTGGCAGGTGGCCTTTATATACATGTTCAAATAATATGAATAAAGAACAATTGGGATAAACTTTTACTGGCCTTTATAAGCAGATGGCCCTCATATAGAGGTGGCCTTTAAGGCAGATTTGACTGTATGGACAATAAAACCTGGTTTTAATGCTTCTTGATATCTTTGGTCACCTTGCTAATTGTCACACTATTTTAAAGTTTTAAAGTCTATTTCATTTATGTGATTATTTATAAGTCTTCCTAGATTTATCCCCAAACCCCTTCATAATAACAAAATTTGACTAAATGGATTGTGGTGGTGAATCAAAGATTTAATTTGACCTTCATTTTTTGTTGTAATGTGTCCAGGCAATTTTTAGCTCACCTGGCCAAAGGCCATGTGAGCTTATGGCATGGCGAGGCGTGCGTAGGTGCGTGCGTGTGTGCGTGCGTCAGTAAACTTTAATCTTCTTCTCCGAAACTACTGGGCCAACTGAAACCAAATTTGCCATGGAAGGTCCTTGACAGAGTCTAACTATAGTTTGTTCAAATCATGGCGATCGAATATCCAAGATGGCCGCTGTTACTAAAAATAGACAAAACCTTAAAAAATTTTCTTCTCTTCAACCACTCATTGGAGGCAAAAACTGATGTGATATTTGGATTCCACATAGTCTTAACCTTTAAGTTTGTTCATTTCATGAAATTTGGTTTAAAAATAGGTTACGCGTTTTTGAGTTTAATTTTGCAAAAATCGTAAAATATTTTTAAATTGTTATAACTTGACTATATGACCAGATAATCACATGGGGTTTTCAGTTTTGACATATTCTTGTAGTTACCTTCAAAATGGTGTCAAGGTCAATTATGAAGGTCATGACCTAATTTTTTACCTTTCTAATATTATTTATTATCTCGAAAACTATAAACTTTTTATATAGGCATGTATATTAGAATATTGTTGGTATTGATGTAACGATTATTTTGATATATAGATTAAGGTCATGGGTTCAAAGGTCAAGGTCACAAATGCGAAAGAATACTGAAATGGTTCATTATCTTGAAAACTATTAACTTTTTGTATAGGCTTGTATATTAGAATGTTGTAGGTATTGATACAACAATCATTTTGATGTATAGAAAAAGGTCATGGGTCCAAAGGCCAAGGTCACAGCAGCACATCAATACCAAAATCGTTAATTATCTTGAAAACTATCAACTTTTTGTATAGGCATGTATATTTGTATTGATGTAATGATCATTTTGATATATAGATTAAGGTCATTGGTTCAAAGATCAAGGTCACAGATGTGAAAGAAAACTGAAATGGTTTATTATCTTGAAAACTATTAACTTTTTGTATAATCATGTATATGAGAAAGTTGTAGGTATTGATACAACGATCATTTTGATGTATAGAAAAAGGTCATGGGTCCAAAGGTCAAGGTCACAATTTCAAAACAATACCAAAAAGGTTAATTATCTCGAAAACTATAAATTTTTGTATAGGCATGTATATAGAGGATCTTGCATGAGTGTTTATGTAATATTGAATTTATTAAACGAGTTGAATAATTTTTTATGCAACGAGCCTTGGCGAGTTGCATAAAACTTTATTCAACGAGTTTAATAAATTCAATATTGCATAAACACGAATGCAAGATTCTATTTATTATATAATCCCATAAAAACGGGTTTTTCGTAGATTTAAAACTTATAAGAAAACAGCTGATTGACCGAAACACAACAAGTTCACGTAACTGTGTACATGCGCCAAAAGTAATCCTGCTGAAATATTATAAGTAAACAATAGTCTGTCCGCAGGATACAAAAACAAAACAAATTTTCAATTTAAATACAATGTATCTTCTTTTTAGAAGAAAAGTACAAAAGTATCAGCTTAAATTAGAATCAACAAACAGTGTCAAATGAAACAAACATCTGTGAACTAGGTCAATCGTGTGACGTCACTCTGGAATGACTTGTATGCTTTTATGACGTCACACTCATTCAATACGATTTTTATTGTATGACCGTATTACATGGATTATTGAGTAGATTATATAATAAATTAGAATATTGTTGGTATTGATGCAGTGATCATTTTAATATAGATTATGGTCATTGGTTCGAAAGTCAAGGTCACAGATGTGAGTTGCAAGTTTCATAAATATCTAAATATCCACATCAGAGTTATTGCTCCTTAAATGTAGTATACATTGTGTTCTTTGTGCTGTTTGGCCCAGGTGAGCGGTACAGGCCCAATACTTGTTTCTATATTGGCTCACTGCCAACATCTGCAGGTGTCATTAAGACAGAACTTCCGTAACTATACCAAACATTGATAAACACAGTCTATGATGACATCATCATGATTTCAGCAGTTGATGTCACTTAGAGATGATTTGTGCTCTTATTGTTTGGTGAGCAAGAAGAACTGACATGTCTTGTTACAAATTAATGTATCACCAGCGATGTCTATTATGTTCCAACACTGACCGCCATCACAGTACCAAAGCAGCGCTGTGGCAACTAATGATGTACTAGTGTCAGTGACATCATTAGATGGCACAATTTAGGCCAAGTTTTCTTTCTTTTTGTGCATGCAGGCCCTTTGTCTGAATATTGTGGGCATGGTCATTGATCTGTCAACTGATAATCAACAAAAATTGCTGATGCAAAATATATCAGTATGTCTTAATATCTAACTAACCAAGTCATTAAAACACATTTTTACACTCCCACCATCAGAATTGAAATGTTCATAATTCAGGAGACTGGCATGGAATGGAGTTTATTGTCCAGATTCTTTAACTTATATCAAGGTGGTCAATTCATGGATGCTGGAAGTAAACCAGAGTACCCAAAAAAAAAACTGATAAACTTTTTCACACCAAGATTTGTCCCAAGTAGGATTCAAACCTAGATGAGGCCGTTGCGGGCAGCAGGTCGGGCCCTATGATCCATACACGCATGCTTCAGACCACTGGACCACTGAGGTCCTCATAGTTCAGAGGAGAATGAAATCTGTAATAGTTTGGCAAGAACAAATGTAACAGTTTATTTTATCCCCCATTAATTATTTTCCTAGGTGAGATTTGTTCCATGGATAATATTTACCTATTAAATATTATCCATGGATATTTTTACACTCACACCATCAGAATTGAAATGTTCATAATATATCCATTGATAATATTTTAATATTATTTTAATTTAATATATTATACATGAATAATATTTTACGGAATAAGCCATGACATTTATTCCGCCGGATAGATTTTACCATGAAATTATATTTTTCGGACATATTTTCACCCGATGAAATTATCGATTACACAAATTATATTACTAGTAACTAAACCATTCATTTTCTACTTGAAAACAATAATTTCAAGCTTACTTGTGTAAAAATAAAATGACACCTTTTAGGATTTTGATTACAATAACACGAAATCTTCAGACGGTAAGGTACTAAAATTTAACTGTAAAACTGTCGTACGAACTTGGAGCGACCAAGTACAGAAGCTCATAACTCTCAACAATTACTTAAGGCAAAGCTATAATACTTTTTTTTATTTTTTTCTATGATTCAATTAACGATAATTTATAGCCCCTTGTTTCAGTGATTATTGGAAAACAGGTCATTAAATACACACTAGATTAATCTGTAACTTTATAATTGGTTTAAAATTACAAGGCATCAATAATTATCGCCATCTTGGTGAAAATCTAAGGATCTGCCATGAAACAGCGAAGAAAAATGATGCCTTTGATTTTATGTCAATATTATGACAAGTATAATGGGTTTTAATATCTATGTATCTATTGCATTTTTTCACATTTTTCAAATACAGTATATTATTATAATTATACTGGTCAAGATAACATTATATAATATATACCGGTACATAATATAGAGGTCAAAATGCAGTCAAACCTGTCTTAAAGGCCACCTCTATATAAGAGCCACCTGCTGTTAAAGGCCATTTAAATTCTATCCAAATTGCTCTCTGTTTGTGTTACTTGAACCTGTATTTAAGGGCCACCTCCCCATAAAGGCCACATTAACTGGCTCCCTTGGGTGACCTTCATAGACATGTTTGACAGTACTAGTAATTACTAGAACTGTCAGTGAAGCTGACTTATTACCAACATAGGTATTATCATTGGGTCATGATGCTTGACCTGTGCACCTAAATCATATTGTCTCATGTTTGTTTACATCAGTGCCAAGTTTGATCAAAATCCAAACATCAGAATCTATATAGCTAGCAGTAACAGTTCTATTAGCACCATCTCTGAATCTACTGACTGGATCGATCATGAAGATTGGATCATACTAGACAAATGTAAAGAGTGAACACATTACACTATTTTATCAAAGATGTTGAAACTTTCCACTCTACTCATTTACTATAATTAATGTACATTTCAGGGTCATATCTTATTATTGTACAGATTTCAGGGCCATATCTTATTATTGTACAGATTTCAGGGCCATATCTTATTATTGTACAGATTTCAGGGCCATATCTTATTATTGTACAGATTTCAGGGTCATATCTTATTATGTTACAATTTCCAGGGCTATATATAATTACTGTACAGATTTCAAGGCCACATCAAATTATGTTATGAATTCCGTAAAATATTTAATTACTGTACAGATTTTAGTCACATCAAATTATTGTACACACATCAGGACCATATCAAATTATGTTACAATTTCCGGGGCCATATATAATTACTGTACAGATTTCAGGGCCACATCAAATTATTGTACAGATTTCAGGGCCACATCAAATTATTGTACAGATTTCAGGGCCACATCAAATTATGGCACAGATTCAGAGCCGTATCTAATTACATGTATGCTGAACAAACAATCACAATAACAATTTTTTTCCAAAGTTAAATGATGTTGTAAGCAAACCTTGAAGTGAAAAAAAAACAATTCAATTAGAATTTTTACAGTGGGAATGCAACTGAAATTCAATTTGAGTATACAAAGTGGATGTCTGACTTGAAGCTTTGCTGTCAAGGCTAATATGAATCCTAATAACAAAACAATTACTGGTAATTTAATTGCTGTTTTGTCTGCCAATTGCAAACATGAAACATTTTAACCCTGATTCAGTTTATAATTTATCAGACAAATTTGTTTAAACGATTATCAAATTTGTACAAAAAAATCAAAATATTTATTTTCTGTTAAACAATTTCAATAAAAGAATTACTGCAAGTGTTTGACAATTATCTCAAACTAGTAGGTCAGCCAATATTGATCAAACATAGTGTTTTACAAATTGACTAATTGATTTCAAACTAACAGTCTGGGTGGGTATTTTTGTAGGTCAAGAATTAGGTCTACATATTCCTGCATTGTGCAGAAATGGTCTAAATTTCTATTTTGAAATATCAGCTTGTAATACTACTTTGAATAACAATTATATGTTCAAGTTTACTTCAAGCTCTCCATAAGTTTTAACGCATTGATTGATTGATTGATTGATTGATTGATTGATTGATTTATTGATTTATTGATTGCATGTGGTTACATGTCATAGTCAAGAATATTTCACTTATATTGGGCCATTACCAGCTAAAGGTGAATATTACCTTTGCAGTGTACCCTGGGCAATGTGCATGCACAGAGGATTTTTTTATGTGCATGAGCATGAGTTCATGACTTCTTCTGAAGGACCCTGTGACTTTCAATTCTATATGTAGTGTTTGAGAGGAATAGTTACTACCTATATCATATCTGGGTTGGGTTTAAATCCCGGCCTCTCAATGTGCTACCATAGTGTTTTAAAAGTTTTGACATCAATGGATAACCATTTTACATAAAAGTTTCCGCATCCATTGTGAAGTATCACTTGCATTTAATTCTTACAAAACTAATAACTATGGTAGAATCATTCTTTTTGTAAGATTTAAAGTACTATTTTTTTACATAAATGAGAACTGACAAAAATTCTCAAGCTAAGATTTCCTAATGGATAAGACGTCAGTCTACAAATCCAGGGTCTGTTATCGCTGTGAGTTTGAGTGCCACTCAAAGCACATGTAGGAAAATGAATTTTTCTTGCTATTGGCCTTTACTGGTTCACCCGGTGTCAGTATAATGTGACTGGGGGAGTGGTTTGCTTGTCTGCCCATACTGACTTGGTGAGCTAGCACCTTAAAAGTCACCTTGAGTGTGCGCTGGTACAAGGTAGACCATAAAACACATTCGCACTTCACATGCATACACGAAATTGTTCATAGCTTAATACATAAAGATTAATAAAGTAGTTCTGGTCGCCAATAGCTGAAAAATTGCTGATGTTAGGTTAAGCAACATTCAACAACAACATCATGCTAAGATTTGAGCTGAATAAGATCATAACCTAGCAGTGAGAGTATTTAGACCAATCTGCAGTCAAGGAACTTTGCAATGTTTAAATAATGATGTATACACAAGACAATGAAGTATATGTCCAAAAAAACACATGTACCAAAAAGTTGTTATTTATTTTAACTGCACCAATAAAACTGCATTTTGCAAATTTCTTCACCATGCAGTACTGTTGGAGTTTTCAGCATCTAAAGGGAGACAACTGTGATAAGTCATTATTTGATAGATGAGATGCATTTTAAAATTCGACTTTTGACCTCAAGAGTAATCCTGGTCATCCCTATTCTTTTTTCATGAAGATCAAAACAGCAAAATCAAAACCTGCTACAACAACCACATTTATAAACATGTATATTAAAGACTACCTGTCTAATAGCACCAGTTTTAAAACCCTTTTGTTTCATATTTCAACTAAAATTCTGTCTATATAAAACTGCTGTTGGAATCAACCTGTTTCTGACAGTGAAATACCTTTTATTTCCATAGAACATCAAATAAAGATTGATATTTTTCACTCATTGTACCTAGTCATAACTGAAAATCTGTATGCGCATCCAACAGTACCTGTGTAACAAGTCCATATATCTTAGGTACCATAGGTGGATTGGGATTTGAACCAGAGAGTGGGGCACTGTGATCCATAAGCACACACATTAGTTTTTAGACCACTTGACCACAGAGGCCTATAGCTAAGACAACTGATAATAATGTGGCAAAAAATAAACAATAAGAAAATAGTTGTAAAAAATTCTGCTTACCATATTTCTTTGGGGAACAAAACAAGTACATGAAATCCTTTAGTCTACTCAGCTACGAGCGTAAAAACAAAGTATGTCAGCAAAAAAAAAAATAAAAATAGCATACATACATAAATAAGGAGATATCACATATGTATATGCTTAATACATGTATAATATTTATATTCATAAAAACTTTTAATCCTTTGAATAAACCTACTCATTCAAAATCAAAATTAAATTTCACTCAAAAAGAAAAATCCAATTCATAATTATGTATTAAATCAAACCGAATCTTTGACTATTATTTTTATTATATCCTAAGATCCACAAAACATATACCTTGAGGCTTTACCTCCGACATATTATAGCAGAGTCAAAAGGATTTAACGTCATTTATATACAGGGTTATAATCACATTACACATATTTCAATACTGTATTATCAAAATTAAAATAATTAAAATTTTTAAATAGGACTCCTTTTTCCTTTTTTTCAAAATTGATTTAAACAGACATGAAATTTTTGCCACATGTGTCTTTTCTTTTTTTATATAACTAGAACTGTCTCTTGAGACCCCCCCCCCCCCCCCCCCCCCCCGCCCCAACATTG
Organism: Anadara kagoshimensis; assembly: GCA_021292105.1. Classification (NCBI taxonomy): domain Eukaryota; kingdom Metazoa; phylum Mollusca; class Bivalvia; order Arcoida; family Arcidae; genus Anadara; species Anadara kagoshimensis. Next base: position 45,570,149 of record CM037865.1, read on the forward strand.
ACCTTCTGATCTTGACCTTTGACTTATACACATAAATTTGGTATGCAACACATCATCTCATGTTGATTTACGTTTGTGCCAAGTTTGATTAAAATCCATCCATAGACATGGAAGATATGGAGTGGACCCAATATTGGGACTGACAACCAGACACAGACAGGGTGATTTCTATATATACCCCCCCACACTAAACTTTGTTGGGGGGTATAAGTATGAAAATAAAATGAAAGTTCATTTAGAAATGAAATTTCTTAATTTAAATTCACAAATTTCATACAAGACTGATTGTACATGTAATATGCATTGATTTTATTTGTCATGCTTAGTGTCAAGGGAACTGTGGATGAAACTTTAACAACTGATACCCAGTGCCTTGAAAAATATAGTGGAAAAAAATACATTGTATTCAGTTTGTTAAAGTGGCATGGTGTCTTATGTGGAAGTCAAGATTGAGACAGTCAGTTCTGAAAAAGAGGAGGAAACCAGAGTGCCTGGAGAAAACTTTATCTTTGAAAGGAAGCTGACAAAATTTCTATGTTCTGTCTTCAGATGTGGGGGGGGGACTCAAAATTGGGCAACGACAGACTTTGATCCAGTAGCAAACACCTTTAAAAAATACCTTTATACCCAGGATGGGGATCAAACCTCAGTCAGATGCTCTACCAGGCTTACAGCTCTAACAAGTTTAAATTACACTACAACTTTAACAGATACTTGCCCACTACCTTACATATTATAGTGTGATTTCATTTTTTGTTTTTTTTTTTGGCAAATTGATTAACAGTGAAATAATTATTGCTAGATGTATAACTCAATTGAAGTTATCATTCATCAAGAAGATTAGAACTGTACACTAATAGGCATCTTTCCTAACTACCTAAAAAGGTTATCTCCAAAAGTAGCAGTCTGGGTACTCAGCTGGTAGAGCACTCATCTAAGGTGTGGGAGGTTCGGAGTTCGATCCCCAGCCTGACCCTGTATTTTTCTCATTCTGTTAGTTTGGTAGTAAGTAATATGGCCCATCAGAAATAGTGGTAGCCATATAAAAAGAGAATTTGAAAAAATTCCTATGTGTGAGAGGATATGGGGAACTCAAGAATAATAGCAGGGAAGCAGTTTTAGTAAAACAGTTGGTTGACAACTTATCTAGTGCAGACTTCTAGGGTTGAACCCCAGACTGACCCTGCATTTTTCTCCTTCCTGATACAGCTTATGTCACTGATCTGAATCCAGGAAATTTTTGAGCCATACAATTATAAAATATTAACCATCAGGCCCCAGTTTTTAAACTAAGATTTCCCTTAACTTAAATCTGGCAAATTAAAAATCTTTATAATTTTGGTAATTTGTAAAATATTCAGGAATTTAAGGTGTTGTTTTGGAGACCACTTCATTGTTTTAGTACTTGCATTTAGTTAAGTCAAAACTAGTTATTTATTAGCTCCAAAAAGATTGCCAATATTTGCTTAATATATTTTTGTTAAGGAAAATCTTAGTTAAGAAATAAGTGTAAAACTAGGACCTGCAACATTAAAATGGAAAGAATTCCATTTGTACCCTCCACTAAAACATTTTATTTTGACTGAAAAAACTTAAAAGTCTAAATATGAAACAGATTCAAGCAAATTTGAACATTTCCGTCAAAAATGATTTTTCAAAATTTTTACATAGTGTGGGGGTTACAAAAAGAAGTCTTGCCTTAAAAATACATAAAACACACTTACCATAATAAATTAAGTCTTTCTAACTCCCTTTAATTTTTTGGTAAAAACACATAATTTTCCAATTTTTAAAATTTGTTTTTCGAAAAACACAAAATATTATAACAGTACACTGTAAATAAATACATGTTAAAATCAACTATAAATCCATTAAAAACAAATTAACACTCAATATCTATAGATACATAAGTAAAAATATGAATGACACTAAAAAATTATAATAGGTTTCAACATGAATTGTTTTCACCCAAATCTGACATAAGAAAACATACCGGTAATCTAATTAATTTTTAAATTACTTCTTCAATCTTTTATACATAATCTCTGATAATCTTTAAGATAAATAATCAGATTCTTGCCTTAATTAACCACATAGGTCATTAATTAGACTGACACAAATTTAATGAGATTTATTGGTTTGGGCCTTTTTCAATGGTCATCAAAAGGATTAATACCTGATCCATAAAATCTATTACATAATGAAAATACTGGTAAATGTATGAAAATACTGGTAAATGTATGAAAATACTGGTAATTGTATGTATGAAAATACTGGTAATTGTATGAAAATACTGGTAAATGTATAAAAATACTGGCAATTGTATGTATGAAAATACTGGCAATTGTATGTATGAAAATACTGGTAAATGTATGAAAAGACTGGTAATTGTATGAAAATAATGGTAAATGTACTGGTAATATTGTATGAAAATACTGGTAAATGTATGAAAATACTAGTAATATTGTATGAAAATACCACTACATGTATAGAAATACTGGTAAATGTTTTTGTTCATAATTCTATATATTTTTACCATAAAATGAAATATCAATTTAACAGGTGATTTTATGGGACAGTACTTATTTGGTATCATTAATATGTTAAAAAAGCTTGGTTATCCCCAATTCGTTTACTTATTATTTTTTTTAATATTTTCAAAACAGGAACAAAATTCAATGTTATCTATAACATAATCATTTACTGATATATTTCAATTACCTTCTGATGTATTTCCTCAATAAATTTAGAATGAGTTCTAAATTCAAGTATGTAGTTCATTTACTTCATTTAAAATTAATATTGATACTTTTATCGAAGTTATTACATTATTGGAATGAAAAAAAAGCAAAATGCAGAAAAAAATCAGTCCAACTGACAACTCTTAGATCTAAAATGGTATATGGTACATTCTATAGATGGTGCAGTAAATGAGGGATTCAACCAAAGTTGATATTTTTGTCACCAGAAGGATGTTAATACCAGACCAGTTTTCCTAAAAGGACACCTCTTGTGATGTATACCTGGACAACACCTACATTGTGCTGGTGTTGTGCCTATTCTCACCATCTTACTCCTTTGATCACAAAAGGAGGTTTCATGGCCATCATCACAGTGTTGTTGGTAAGTATGATGTCTCTGTGTCCATGATTGACCTGGATATATTTGACGTCCAATAGTACCAAGTTCCTTTTACTCAATTTTAATTACACACGTGGCGGGTGTAGCTAGCTAAACAGGATATTCTTACCCTTCTGGAACACCCGGCCTCACTTCCCTGGTGGAAGTTCGCGTGTCTAATCTGACATGGATTAGTATGTTTGTTTTTTTTATATACATGTAATGTTACCTTATTCTGCTGTTGTTTCCACATTAATTAATCTGCCAATAGTTCTATATTTTACGATCCCACTACAAGTTATTTTTCAATTGAAACAAGTTTGACTTGGAGGAAGTATACACCGATCCAAACGATCTTATAAATTTTCCCGCCATCTTTCGAGTCAAAACATTCCTCGGCTTCTTCCGTTGTACTTCGCAAAAAATATGGTTAAGTTTAATTATTATTCACGCCGTGATACGCATATATACAAGGGTCCTTTTTTTGCTTATTAGAATTATGTAAAAAAAAAAAAGAAAAAAAAAAGAAAAAAAAACTTAATTTCATTGATTTGTACTACTTTGAAATTAAATACCAAGAAATAAGTACATCTGTCAATCAGAAAACGCCGATTTCCAAATCTTTGAATGTTCTAAAATCGAACGCCAGTTGCTCACATCGGCAGTATGAATCTCTATGAAACAAACCCTTTCGCATGCGTGTTAAAATGTAAAACACAATAAAAGGCGACGAGAACACTAAACAAAACGTGATGTTGAAAACCAAACAAAAGAAGATTTCAGACCAATAATGGCGGCAAAACTACGGTATCACCTTAAACGCTAACGCTTACATCGGCGGTATGAAAAACTATTTAGTTAACCCTTTTATTTTTAATGCGAACTAAAACACGTAAGAAGAAAAGAAATTCAAAACAAAAACACGGTGTTGAAAACAGGAAAAGCTAATGTCATACAATCATAATGGTATAACTAACGGTGGCAAACTCCTGACTTTGGACAAACACTCAATATGGTTGGGGAAATGTAGTCAGACTAATCAGCCCACTAAACCCCCATTTTAATTTTTGACTTGTTGGGGTTTGTCAAAAATGAAAATGGACATTTAGTGGTCTGATTAGTCGGACTAGGGAAAACGGATGCCGTCTGTGCTGTAATATATGTCTTTAGCAATTATCAGTGAAACTGACTCATGAAAGACGATTGACTGAAGTTAAATATTTAAATCTAAACTACACACGGACAAACTCAAGTTTTGTTTGATGAAAAACCAATAAAAATTCGTTTGAAATACATGCGAAATTCCATTAAGAGATGTTACTTTTTAGTGAAACAGTCCGTGCTTATGAAAGACCAGCTTGAATGTAATGAGTAGCCCTGTTTCACAATCATTTCTTAACTAAGATTTTCCATAACATTTTAAAAGATGCATAATTTTGTTATTTTTTAAGATATTCTTGACTTTAAGGTGTCATTTTATACTAGGCAACAGTAGTCCAGAGGCATATGATGGCTATTGCATACAATAGCACACCAACTGTACAATACAATAGAACGAAATCAGAAAGCTTTCTGTCGAATATCCATCACGGAAATACTCAACCACCTTCCCAACAACAGCGAGGGGAAGTACTGCTTGTCATCTTCGCGCAGTGTTGTGTTATATAAAGATACTTGATTTCACTTCATTGCGGTGTTGTACCTCAGCGTAACGGAAACATACACAATTCCGTACCACACACACACACATACACACACACCGTGACATGCACATTGAACACACACGCGCACGCACGCGTTGTTATGTTTTTTCTTATAACAGATTAAGTATCGCATAGTAATGGTGACAATGATTTTTACATGCAAGGGCTAAAAAAACCTCTGAGGACGGTTGGTTCCAGTGCATACGGATAACGGAGCCGTGCCAACTAGTTACACCGAAATGTTTAATTATTGATAATGATTTATACACGAATGAGTTCAGAGATTTACAACCTTAAGTGAAAGAGGTCGGTACTTTTACATCACATCAATTTCAATTCCCATCTATTTGCCATGTGGTGCGCAACGCGTGATCCACTTTGCTTACAATATTCCAAATTAAAATTAGCAACGTACATGCAGACTCTATCTTGACAATTAGTAAATGCCAACGACAATAGTACAATGGTCCGTGTTATTAACAAAGTTAAACACTGAACCAAAGAGGCATTGTGATTAAAAGCTTATGCTCTTAACCACTAGGCAACGGTACCCCGTGGAAAATAAACCCTGGACCATAGGCACCTTATGGTAATAGGCCAATGCCTTAACCACTAGGCAACCGTAGTCCAGGGGCAGATGATGGCTACTGCATGCAATAGAACACCAACTGTACAATACAACAGAAAGAAATTAGAAAGCTAAAAGTCAGATGTATAAGAATTGAGAGAGTGATCCGACTGTTAAGAACAGCGAGGGAAGTATTGCTTGTAATCTTCGTTCAATGTTGTGTTACATAAAGATACCTGATTTTACTTCAATGTGGTGTCTTAAGTTAATTTATTTGACATTTTCTTTGTAAATACGTATTTTATTTTATGCTTTGGTAGGTATAAAGATAAAAAATTGTATCATTTTTGTGTTTATTAATTTCATCAAAATCAACGGCTGTCTGCTTATTGAAAGTTTATAGATAAAATACAATTAAAATTATTTAGTTTTACCATACCACGTAACTCTTTTACTACCACAACATAACTATGTTAAAGAATGGTGAACACAGTTCCAGGTAGAAAACATGCACGACCGACTTACCTATACGATTAATTACATGTAAAACTTGACCCAGAGAAATACGGACAATTAAACACGCGTTGATAAAAGACACAAATACACACCGCGCCATACACCATGAACACACGATCAAATGCACAATATGGTGCGTAACAGAAACATGTACACATTGCGATACCACACACACACACAAACACACACACACATACACACAACAACTAAAAAGTCGTGGCACACACACACAAACACACACACACACACACACACACACATACGCGCTCGCACCTCGACATACATCTTGAACATACACGCGCACAACACGTATAATAAAGCTTAACGCAAACATACACATTAGCGTGCTTAACACAAACACACACATAAACGCACATATGGTCCTGAACACAAATACGTACACATTGCAGTATTGCACAAATACAAAAAATCGTGGTGCTTAAGCTTATCGCAAACACATACAAATGCATATTGTGGCGCGTAACGGAAACATACACATTGCAGTACTAAACACACACACTCACAAACACACACATACACACACATACACACACAACAACTGAAAAGTCGTGGCACACACACACACACACACACACACACACACACACACACATCGTTACATGCACCTTGAACACAAACACGCGCGCGCTGTTGTTTTTTCTCATACCAGATTAAGTACGGCATAGTATTGATGACAATGATATTTGTCAGATGACGGTTGGTTGCGGTGCATACGGATAACGGAATCGTGCCAACTAGTTACACTCAAATGATGAATTATTGATAATGATTTATACACGAATGAGTTCAGAGAAGTGAAAGAGGAAAGTACTTTGGTAGATAATTTTACACCACATCAATTTCATTTCGCATCTATGTGCCATGTGGTGCGCAACTCGTGAACTACTTTACATACATCATTTCAAATTAAAATTAGCAACGGACATGTAGACTCTATCTTGACAACTAGTACATGCCAACGACAATAGTACAATGGTCCCTGTTATTAACAAAGTTAAACACTGAACCATAGAGGCCCTGTGATTAAAAGCTTATGCTCTTAGCCACTAGCCAAACACATACACACACCCCCGTTACATGCATCTGAACACAAACACGCGCGCGCTGTTATGTTTTTTTCTTATAACAGATTAAGTACGGCATAGTATTGGTGACAATGATTTTTACATGCAAGAGCTCAAAGATTTAAACATCTGAGGACGGTTGGTTGCGGTGCATACGGATAACGGAACCGTGCCAACTAGTTACATCCAAATGATGAAATTTTGATAATGATTTATACACGAATAAGTTCAGAGATTTACAATCTCAAGTGAAAAGAGGTCGGTACTTTTACATCACATCAATTTCATTTCGCATCTATTTGCCATGTGGTGCGCAACTCGTGATCTACTTTGCATGCAACATTCCAAATTAAAATTAGCAACGTACATGCAGACTCTATCTTGACAACTAGTCAATGCCAACGACAATAGTACAATGGTCCGTGTTATTAACAAAGTTAAACACTGAACCATAGACGCCCTGTGATTAAAAGCTTATGCTCTTAACCACTAGGCAACGGTACCCGTGGAAAATAAACCCTGGACCATAGGCACCTTGTGGTAATAGGCAAATGCCTTAACCACTAGGCAACCGTAGTCCAGTGGGCAGATGGTGGCTATTGCATGCAATAGAACACCAACTGTACAATACAACAGAAAGAAACCAGAAAGCTAAAGTCAGAAGTATAAGAATTGAGAGAGCGCCCCGGTAAGGGCGAGTGGTCGAATATCCATCACGGAAATACTCAACCACCTTCCCGTTTGACATCGGAGATGGCTCCAACATCTACACCATTCTGTTAAGAACAGCGAGGGAAGTATTGCTTGTCATCTTCGCGCAATGTTGTGTTATATAAAGATACCGATTTCACTTCTTTGTGGTGTCGTAATTTAATTTATTTGACATTTTCTTTGTAAATGCGTATTTTATTTTATGCTTTGATAGGTATAAAGATAAAAATTATATCATTTTTGTGTTTATTAATTTCATCAAAATCAGCGGCTGTCTGCTTATTGAAATTTTATAGATAAAATAAATTAAAATTATTTAGTTTACCATACCACGTAACTCTTTTACTACCACAACATAACTATGTTAAAGAATGGTGAACACAGTTCCAGGTAGAAAACATGCACGACCGACTTACCTATACAATTAATTAATTGTAAAACTTGACCCAGAGAAATACGGACAATTAAACACGCGTTGATAAAGACACAAATACACACCGCGCCATACACCATGAACACACGATCAAATGCACAATATGGTGCGTAACAGAAACATGTACACATTGCGATACCACACACACACAAACACACACACACACACACACACACACACATACGCGCTCGCACCTCGACATACATCTTGAACATACACGCGCACAACACGTATAATAAAGCTTAACGCAAACATACACATTAGCGTGCTTAACACAAACACACACATAAACGCACATATGGTCCTGAACACAAATACGTACACATTGCAGTATTGCACAAATACAAAAAATCGTGGTGCTTAAGCTTATCGCAAACATATACAAATGCATATTGTGGCGCGTAACGGAAACATACACATTGCAGTACTAAACACACACACACACACCACACACACACACACACACACAAACACACACATACACACACAACTAAAAAGTCGTGGCACACACACACACACACACAGACACATCGTTACATGCACCTTGAACACAAACACGCGCGCGCTGTTATGTTTTTTCTCATACCAGATTAAGTACGGCATAGTATTGGTGACAATGATTTTTGTCAGATGACGGTTGGTTGCGGTGCATACGGATAACGGAATCGTGCCAACTAGTTACACTCAAATGATGAATTATTGATAATGATTTATACACGAATGAGTTCAGAGAAGTGAAAGAGGAAAGTACTTTGGTAGATAATTTTACACCACATCAATTTCATTTCGCATCTATGTGCCATGTGGTGCGCAACTCGTGATCTACTTTACATACATCATTTCAAATTAAAATTAGCAACGGACATGTAGACTCTATCTTGACAACTAGTACATGCCAACGACAATAGTACAATGGTCCCTGTTATTAACAAAGTTAAACACTGAACCATAGAGGCCCTGTGATTAAAAGCTTATGCTCTTAGCCACTAGCCAAACACATACACACACCCCCGTTACATGCATCTTGAACACAAACACGCGCGCGCTGTTATGTTTTTTTTCTTATAACAGATTAAGTACGGCATAGTATTGGTGACAATGATTTTTACATGCAAGAGCTCAGAGATTTAAACATCTGAGGACGGTTGGTTGCGGTGCATACGGATAACGGAACCGTGCCAACTAGTTACATCCAAATGATGAAATTTTGATAATGATTTATACACGAATAAGTTCAGAGATTTACAATCTCAAGTGAAAGAGGTCGGTACTTTTACATCACATCAATTTCATTTCGCATCTATTTGCCATGTGGTGCGCAACTCGTGATCTACTTTGCATGCAACATTCCAAATTAAAATAGCAACGTACATGCAGACTCTATCTTGACAACTAGTCAATGCCAACGACAATAGTACAATGGTCCGTGTTATTAACAAAGTTAAACACTGAACCATAGACGCCCTGTGATTAAAAGCTTATGCTCTTAACCACTAGGCAACGGTACCCGTGGAAAATAAACCCTGGACCATAGGCACTTGTGGTAATAGGCAAATGCCTTAACCACTAGGCAACCGTAGTCCAGGGGCAGATGATGGCTATTGCATGCAATAGAACACCAACTGTACAATACAACAGAAAGAAACCAGAAAGCTAAAAGTCAGAAGTATAAGAATTGAGAGAGCGCCCCGGTAAGGGCGAGCGGAATATCCATCACGGAAATACTCAACCACCTTCCCGTTTGACATCGGAGATGGCTCCGACATCTACACCATTCTGTTAAGAACAGCGAGGGAAGTATTGCTTGTCATCTTCGCGCAATGTTGTGTTATATAAAGATACCTGATTTTACTTCAATGTGGTGTCGTAATTTAATTTATTTGATATTTTCTTTGTAAATGCGTATTTTATTTTATGCTTTGATAGGTATAAAGATAAAAATTATATCATTTTTGTGTTTATTAATATCATCAAAATCAGCGGCTGTCTGCTTATTGAAATTTTATAGATAAAATAAATTAAAATTATTTAGTTTTATCATACCGCGTAACTCTTTTACTACCACAACATAACTATGTTAAAGAATGGTGAACACAGTTCCAGGTAGAAAACATGCACGACCGACTTACCTATACAATTAATTAATTGTAAAACTTGACCCAGAGAAATACGGACAATTAAACACGCGTTGATAAAGACACAAATACACACCGCGCCATACGCCATGAACACACGATCAAATGCACAATGTGGTGCGTAACAGAAACATGTACACATTGCGATACCACACACACACAAACACACACACACACACACACACACACACACACACACATACGCGCTCGCACCTCGACATACATCTTGAACATACACGCGCACAACACGTATAATAAAGCTTAACGCAAACATACACATTAGCGTGCTTAACACAAACACACACATAAACGCACATATGGTCCTGAACACAAATACGTACACATTGCAGTATTGCACAAATACAAAAAATCGTGGTGCTTAAGCTTATCGCAAACACATACAAATGCATATTGTGGCGCGTAACGGAAACATACACGTTGCAGTACTAAACACACACACACACACACACACACACACAAAACACACACATACACACACAACAACTAAAAAGTCGTGGCACACACACACACACACACACACACACACACACACACATCGTTACATGCACCTTGAACACAAACACGCGCGCGCTGTTATGTTTTTTCTCATACCAGATTAAGTACGGCATAGTATTGGTGACAATGATATTTGTCAGATGACGGTTGGTTGCGGTGCATACGGATAACGGAATCGTGCCAACTAGTTACACTCAAATGATGAATTATTGATAATGATTTATACACGAATGAGTTCAGAGAAGTGAAAGAGGAAAGTACTTTGGTAGATAATTTTACACCACATCAATTTCATTTCGCATCTATTTACCATGTGGTGCGCAACTCGTGATCTACTTTGCATACATCATTTCAAATTAAAATTAGCAACGTACATGTAGACTCTATCTTGACAACTAGTCAATGCCAACGACAATAGTACAATGGTCCGTGTTATTAACAAAGTTAAACACTGAACCATAGACGCCCTGTGATTAAAAGCTTATGCTCTTAGCCACTAGCCAAACACACACACACACACCCCGTTACATGCACCTTGAACACAAACACGCGCGCGCGCTGTTATGTTTTTTTCTTATAACAGATTAAGTACGGCATGGTATTGGTGACAATGATTTTTACATGCAAGTGCTCAAAGATTTAAACATCTGAGGACGGTTGGTTGCGGTGCATACGGATAACGGAACCGTGCCAACTAGTTACATCCAAATGATGAAATTTTGATAATGATTTATACACGAATAAGTTCAGAGATTTACAATCTCAAGTGAAAGAGGTCGGTACTTTTACATCACATCAATTTCATTTCGCATCTATTTGCCATGTGGTGCGCAACTCGTGATCTACTTTGCATGCAACATTCCAAATTAAAATTAGCAACGTACATGCAGACTCTATCTTGACAACTAGTCAATGCCAACGACAATAGTACAATGGTCCGTGTTATTAACAAAGTTAAACACTGAACCATAGACGCCCTGTGATTAAAAGCTTATGCTCTTAACCACTAGGCAACGGTACCCCGTGGAAAATAAACCCTGGACCATAGGCACCTTGTGGTAATAGGCAAATGCCTTAACCACTAGGCAACCGTAGTCCAGGGGCAGATGGTGGCTATTGCATGCAATAGAACACCAACTGTACAATACAACAGAAAGAAACCAGAAAGCTAAAAGTCAGAAGTATAAGAATTGAGAGAGCGCCCCGGTAAGGGCGAGTGGTCGAATATCCATCACGGAAATACTCAACCACCTTCCCGTTTGACATCGGAGATGGCTCCGACATCTACACCATTCTGTTAAGAACAGCGAGGGAAGTATTGCTTGTCATCTTCGCGCAATGTTGTGTTATATAAAGATACCCGATTTCACTTCTTTGTGGTGTCGTAATTTAATTTATTTGACATTTTCTTTGTAAATGCGTATTTTATTTTATGCTTTGATAGGTATAAAGATAAAAATTATATCATTTTTGTGTTTATTAATTTCATCAAAATCAGCGGCTGTCTGCTTATTGAAATTTTATAGATAAAATAAATTAAAATTATTTAGTTTTACCATACCACGTAACTCTTTTACTACCACAACATAACTATGTTAAAGAATGGTGAACACAGTTCCAGGTAGAAAACATGCACGACCGACTTACCTATACAATTAATTAATTGTAAAACTTGACCCAGAGAAATACGGACAATTAAACACGCGTTGATAAAGACACAAATACACACCGCGCCATACACCATGAACACACGATCAAATGCACAATATGGTGCGCAACGGAAACATGTACACATTGCGATACCACACACACACACAAACACACACACACACACACACATACGCGCTCGCACCTCGACATACATCTTGAACATACACGCGCACAACACGTATAATAAAGCTTAACGCAAACATACACATTAGCGTGCTTAACACAAACACACACATAAACGCACATATGGTCCTGAACACAAATACGTACACATTGCAGTATTGCACAAATACAAAAAATCGTGGTGCTTAAGCTTATCGCAAACACATACAAATGCATATTGTGGCGCGTAACGGAAACATACACATTGCAGTACTAAACACACACACACTCACAAACACACACATACACACAAACTAAAAAGTCGTGGCACACACACACACACACACACACACACACACACACACATCGTTACATGCACCTTGAACACAAACACGCGCGCGCTGTTGTTTTTTCTCATACCAGATTAAGTACGGCATAGTATTGGTGACAATGATATTTGTCAGATGACGGTTGGTTGCGGTGCATACGGATAACGGAATCGTGCCAACTAGTTACACTCAAATGATGAATTATTGATAATGATTTATACACGAATGAGTTCAGAGAAGTGAAAGAGGAACGTACTTTGGTCGGTACTTTTACACCACATCAATTTCATTTCGCATCTATTTGCCATGTGGTGCGCAACTCGTGATCTACTTTGCATACATCATTTCAAATTAAAATTAGCAACGGACATGTAGACTCTATCTTGACAACTAGTACATGCCAACGACAATAGTACAATGGTCCCTGTTATTAACAAAGTTAAACACTGAACCATAGAGACCGTGTGATTAAAAGCTTATGCTCTTAGCCACTAGCCAAACACACACACACCCCGTTACATGCACCTTGAACACAAACACGCGCGCGCGCTGTTATGTTTTTTTCTTATAACAGATTAAGTACGGCATAGTATTGGTGACAATGATTCTTACATGCAAGAGCTCAAAGATTTAAACATCTGAGGACGGTTGGTTGCGGTGCATACGGATAACGGAACCGTGCCAACTAGTTACATCCAAATGATGAAATTTTGATAATGATTTATACACGAATAAGTTCAGAGATTTACAATCTCAAGTGAAAGAGGTCGGTACTTTTACATCACATCAATTTCATTTCGCATCTATTTGCCATGTGGTGCGCAACTCGTGATCTACTTTGCATGCAACATTCCAAATTAAAATTAGCAACGTACATGCAGACTCTATCTTGACAACTAGTCAATGCCAACGACAATAGTACAATGGTCCGTGTTATTAACAAAGTTAAACACTGAACCCTGTGATTAAAAGCTTATGCTCTTAACCACTAGGCAACGGTACCCCGTGGAAAATAAACCCTGGACCATAGGCACCTTGTGGTAATAGGCAAATGCCTTAACCACTAGGCAACCGTAGTCCAGGGGCAGATGATGGCTATTGCATGCAATAGAACACCAACTGTACAATACAACAGAAAGAAACCAGAAAGCTAAAAGTCAGAAGTATAAGAATTTAGAGAGCGCCCCGGTAAGGGCGAGTGGTCGAATATCCATCACGGAAATACTCAACCACCTTCCCGTTTGACATCGGAGATGGCTCCGACATCTACACCATTCTGTTAAGAACAGCGAGGGAAGTATTGCTTGTCATCTTCGCGCAATGTTGTGTTATATAAAGATACCCGATTTCACTTCTTTGTGGTGTCGTAATTTAATTTATTTGACATTTTCTTTGTAAATACGTATTTTATTTTATGCTTTGATAGGTATAAAGATAAAAATTATATCATTTTTGTGTTTATTAATTTCATCAAAATCAGCGGCTGTCTGCTTATTGAAATTTTATAGATAAAATAAATTAAAATTATTTAGTTTTACCATACCACGTAACTCTTTTACTACCACAACATAACTATGTTAAAGAATGGTGAACACAGTTCCAGGTAGAAAACATGCACGACCGACTTACCTATACGATTAATTAATTGTAATACTTGACCCAGAGAAATACGGACAATTAAACATGCGTTGATAAAAGACACAAATACACACCGCGCCATACACCATGAACACACGATCAAATGCACAATGTGGTGCGTAACGGAAACATGTACACATTGCGATACCACACACACACAAACACACACAGACACACACACACACACACACACACACACACACACGCGCGCGCTCGCACCTCGACATACATCTTGAACATACATGCGCACAACACGTATAATAAAGCTTAACGCAAACATACACATTAGCGTGCTTAACACAAACACACACATAAACGCACATATGGTCCTGAACACAAATACGTACACATTGCAGTATTGCACAAATACAAAAAATCGTGGTGCTTAAGCTTATCGCAAACACATACAAATGCATATTGTGGCGCGTAACGGAAACATACACATTGCAGTACTAAACACACACACACACACACAAACACACACATACACACACAACAACTAAAAAGTTGTGGCACACACACACACACACACACACACACACACATCGTTACATGCACCTTGAACACAAACACGCGCGCGCTGTTATGTTTTTCCTCATACCAGATTAAGTACGGCATAGTATTGGTGACAATGATTTTTGTCAGATGACGGTTGGTTGCGGTGCATACGGATAACGGAATCGTGCCAACTAGTTACACTCAAATGATGAATTATTGATAATCGAGAGGAAAGTACTTTGGTAGATAATTTTACACCACATCAATTTTATTTCGCATCTATGTGCCATGTGGTGCGCAACTCGTGATCTACTTTGCATACATCATTTCAAATTAAAATTAGCAACGGACATGTAGACTCTATCTTGACAACTAGTACATGCCAACGACAATAGTACAATGGTCCCTGTTA
Organism: Anadara kagoshimensis; assembly: GCA_021292105.1. Classification (NCBI taxonomy): domain Eukaryota; kingdom Metazoa; phylum Mollusca; class Bivalvia; order Arcoida; family Arcidae; genus Anadara; species Anadara kagoshimensis. The sequence continues at coordinate 45,585,625 of CM037865.1, forward strand.
TTAACAAAGTTAAACACTGAACCATAGAGGCCTTGTGATTAAAAGCTTATGCTCTTAGCCACTAGCCAAACACACACACACACACACCCCGTTACATGCACCTTGAACACAAACACGCGCGCGCGCTGTTATGTTTTTTTCTTATAACAGATTAAGTACGGCATGGTATTGATGACAATGATTTTTACATGCAAGAGCTCAGAGATTTAAACATCTGAGGACGGTTGGTTGCGGTGCATACGGATAACGGAACCGTGCCAACTAGTTACATCCAAATGATGAAATTTTGATAATGATTTATACACGAATAAGTTCAGAGATTTACAATCTCAAGTGAAAGAGGTCGGTACTTTTACATCACATCAATTTCATTTCGCATCTATTTGCCATGTGGTGCGCAACTCGTGATCTACTTTGCATGCAACATTCCAAATTAAAATTAGCAACGTACATGCAGACTCTATCTTGACAACTAGTCAATGCCAACGACAATAGTACAATGGTCCGTGTTATTAACAAAGTTAAACACTGAACCATAGACGCCCTGTGATTAAAAGCTTATGCTCTTAACCACTTGGCAACGGTACCCGTGGAAAATAAACCCTGGACCATAGGCACCTTGTGGTAATAGGCAAATGCCTTAACCACTAGGCAACCGTAGTCCAGGGGCAGATGATGGCTATTGCATGCAATAGAACACCAACTGTACAATACAACAGAAAGAAACCAGAAAGCTAAAAGTCAGAAGTATAAGAATTGAGAGAGCGCCCCGGTAAGGGCGAGTGGTCGAATATCCATCACGGAAATACTCAACCACCTTCCCGTTTGACATCGGAGATGGCTCCGACATCTACACCATTCTGTTAAGAACAGCGAGGGAAGTATTGCTTGTCATCTTCGCGCAATGTTGTGTTATATAAAGATACCTGATTTTACTTCAATGTGGTGTCGTAATTTAATTTATTTGATATTTTCTTTGTAAATGCTAATTTTATTTTATGCTTTGGTAGGTATAAAGATAAAAAATTATATCATTTTTGTGTTTATTAATTTCATCAAAATCAGCGGCTGTCTGCTTATTGAAATTTTATAGATAAAATAAATTAAAATTATTTAGTTTTATCATACCGCGTAAATCTTTTACTACCACAACATAACTATGTTAAAGAATGGTGAACACAGTTCCAGGTAGAAAACATGCACGACCGACTTACCTATACGATTAATTAATTGTAATACTTGACCCAGAGAAATACGGACAATTAAACACGCGTTGATAAAAGACACAAATACACACCGCGCCATACACCATGAACACACGATCAAATGCACAATGTGGTGCGTAACGGAAACATGTACACATTGCGATACCATACACACACACAAACACACACACACACACACACACACACATACGCGCTCGCACCTCGACATACATCTTGAACATACACGCGCACAACACGTATAATAAAGCTTAACGCAAACATACACATTAGCGTGCTTAACACAAACACACACATAAACGCACATATGGTCCTGAACACAAATACGTACACATTGCAGTATTGCACAAATACAAAAAATCGTGGTGCTTAAGCTTATCGCAAACACATACAAATGCATATTGTGGCGCGTAACAGAAACATACACATTGCAGTACTAAACACACACACACACACACACACACACACACAAAACACACATGTACAGAAATCGAGGTCCGACCGTAAACCATTGATGCGTTTAAGACGATGGTCTCATCACCTGTATTAAGTCACCTGTGCGATCGCCAGCCCGTTAAGTTACAATGGGAACTAGATATACCCGATTTTCAAATTTAAATTTCACCAATAACAATTTTATTTCTGAAAATGTCTAGTTCTCAGTGAAAAGTACATATTGTCACGAATATTCAAATATAAAAATGATTAAAATAGCTTGAAAAAAATCCATTCCACTTTTTGATTTAAAATATGGTGACATTTTACTTAATTTCCCTATGAAACTCATTAGAAAGTGCACAGCACTGTTTTTATAAACAGTTTATTTCTTATTAAAGATATAGAAAAGTGAAAATGTCTGGTTTTCATGATAAAGTTCACATCGTGATGAAAATTCAGTTATAAAAATCTTTGTGGTACCTTTAAAAAAATCCATTCCACTTTTAATTTGAAATTTAGGTGGTACAATATTTGTATCAATATTTCAGTCAGTGGATAAGGGCCAATATGATAGACTACCGGTATGTATATACTATGGATATGTATAGACTATCATGGTCAAATACTAGACTACTGGATCTAATACAACATTGTGCCCTTTTCTATTTAAATATTATTAAAGAATTAAGTCAAGTTAAAAAAATTAGGAAGTAATGAAACGTGCACATTTTTATTTTCCATTTTATTATAATTCTTATTTATTCAACTAATAGAGTATGAGACGTTAAAATAACAAAAGTTCAGAAAAAATATGCACATTTTTATTTATTATATTTCATTTAACTAATAATAATATATAATAATAATAATAATATCTATTTTATTCAAGTTTCAAAAGTAATCAATGCCATAAAACATTTAACCCTAAATGAAATACAACATAATTATTCCCAGCCATGTTATTATTCTTAGGAAACAACATTGAAGATGACTTGATTAAAATTAACATTTACATTTAAATAATTGTCTATTGAACGGATTTAAAATTGTTTTAATTATACTCAAATAAACAAAACAGAGTGACGAAAAATAAATTTATAAATAATATTTATTAGATTTTCAAACGGTTCGTGATAAAATTACAGTCATTGCACTTTTTCAATTCTTGGGTCAGACCTGACCAGAGACGAAACCCTCGACCTCCTTGACTTACGGACCAACCGCTACCAATTGACCTGCCTGCTACATATACCCATATACCGAAGGGGTAGGTCTCCCACTACACCCACCCCTTTTCGACACTTGTTTTAAATGAACTGTATGACATCCATCTGAACTTTCAAGTTAATTTTAATACATGTATATTATTAGTTTTAAAATGACTAGTAGTCAGTTTCATCATTGTATAATGCGCATTAAAGGTGCAACCAAACACAAGAATCTTGTCACTAGGAAAAAAAAACAACCACTGATTATTTTAGACGGATTTGTTCCGTAAAGCCGATAAAAGGACGAATAGAATAAAAAGTCAAATGAGACAGTTTTTTTTCCCATCAAACCAATTAAAAAATAAAATGTACAACATTTGGACTGAACATCGTGCAAAAATATACAACAAGATATCTGTGTGTCAAAATTAGTTCTCTCTCTCTCTCTCTCTCTCTCTCTTGGCCATGTCCCTTGGTTAAAAAGGTAATTAAATGAATCCACGTATGATTAATGAAATCACTCTTCATGGAAGTCTCTTAATTAGTATTACTAAGTAATAGTTACTAACCGAGTCAGAGGGTTGATCAATTTGAAACACCTGGGCACGTGCGTTTAGTGATCCCGAACCGCGAGCGTGAGGATTTCCGAGCACGTGCCCAGGTGTTTCAATTGATGGCCCCGACGACGAGGTTCGTAACTGACTTACACGATGACAATATACAGTTCAAAATAATGTGTACAAATTATTAAAAAATGAAATTAATTGTATTAAAATATACTAGTATACACTAAAAATATTTCATATTGTATAATAAATAATAAATGAATAAATCAAGACTTTGTCAGGTAAATTAAAGAAAATTCTTCATTAAAAAATACTATAACCGTAACCATTCATACATCAGTTTAAAAATATTGCAATTGTTATTTTATTAAATACACGATCAAAATCTAGTATCATTTTCGAAAAGAGAATCATGAAGGCAGAAAATTGTCAAGCAATACTAAATATATGTCTCCCTTTTACACCTATCAGTCGCAAGTCCTACTCTCGCCCAATGGATAGCAGCCTGCTTGGCAATGAGAGGTTGAGTTCGAATCCCGCTGAAGTCCTCTTTTTCTCTTTTTAAATTTGAGAAATAATGCATGTACATTTCACGCATGAGCGAAAGTTGAAAACAAACGCACGGAGTTTTTAATTCCATACACACTGTTCAAGATGTCTGCCTACAATTCAGACGAAATATTGAGTCAAGCATTAGATTTCAAAATGAACAGGTTTTTATTACCCAAATACATATAAAACCAAGAAGACTGTTACGAAGAACAGGCATTTTCAAAATTTTACAAAAAGCCGTATGTACGCCCAATGCTTCATGACGGCGGTCCATCTCAAATGGTGCTTTCACTTATGGAAATGGAATAGGTACGTTAAGTTTTGAATTTGTAAAAGAGTTTAATATATGTCCGCAATTTACGTTGTAGGCTAGCATTATACTTGGCTTAAAAGATCCCCGTCAACATTGTTATGCTTAAACATGTTTAATACATCGAGCACGACATACCGATCCGTGTTCAAATTACGATCCCAAAGCAAAATTTTTGTTATGAGAATTGGACTTAATAAATTTTTATGTCATGATTTTTGTATTTTTTGTATTTCATTTTGGATATCTCGATTGTCTATTGTTTACTAGCACGTGCTCAGGTGTTTCAAGTTGAACTACCGTGGTTCAACTTGAAACACTGAGCCGTGCTAGTAAACATAGACATCGAGTATTCAAGTTGGTTACCGCCCTGAAGAAAACAAAATAGTATCGTGTAATTACGTTATCTACTTCTTTCACGCCTCAGCGATCAGTAAATAACATAATCACCTAAGACTGGTCAGTACTACCTGGATTCTTTCATGCTTCAGCGAACTGGTAAATTACATCGTCACCTGATTGCAATTTCCTACCTGTGTACAGGGATTAAGTAATCAGTACCACTGATTAACTGGTCATTACGGTAGTTGATCGACAATTAGCTGTGAATGAGAGGGGGAAAGTCGGGGCAACTGGGGGGGGGTGTGTCCCCCGCTGGATCCGCCACTGGATTTGTTTAAGTTCTCATGAACTTTTAGATTATTATATCGCATTTTGACCATGTCCCGATCATGTCCTGATTGTTAAAATAAAAAATATTGATCATATTTATTGAACAATATTTGTGACTTGAGAGTGATAATTCTCTCTCTCTCTCTCTCTTTCACATAGCTTTCCTTACCAGTGCCAGGTTTATGTTGCATTCTTTTCACAGTTCAGTTCGATGAATAAATAAATAAAATAAAAATAAAAAAATAAAATAAAAAATAAAATAAAATAAAATAAATAAAATAAAATAAAATAAAATAAAATAAAATAAAATAAAATAAAATAAAATATTGCAGTTAACTATTGAGCATTGGATTGTCGGTTCAATTAGATGAATATCAAAATCATCTAGTTATAAAAAATAAACATAAGAAAAAATCATAGTATTTATATTTTTATTAAATAAATTTATTTATTTATTTATTTATAATCAAGCTAAAATGAAATGTTAAAAACGAAGATTTATTATTTAATCTCTGCTAGATTGCATTGTTGATGCCGAGAAAATATCTTATCAATTTTTATTTATTTATTTATTTATGTAAAACATCAATATAGCTAGAATAGAATATTTAAAAACGCTGATTAATTTTATTTTAAACTTGGAGTAAGCATATAAGACCCCGACAACCTATTTAAAACAAATACTTGAAACATTTATAAATTATGATTTTCGTGCAAATTTTCAATAAGCTAGTACTTATGCATGTTTATTTTTTTCCTCATTTCATTACGAGATGCATCAGGTCATTAGTGTCTAAATACTGAAGTTTAGCCAGAGAACATATAAATCCCCGATTGGATTTTTGTTGAAGATAATCACTTATTGCTCTCCCAAATATTGGAATTATCTAACAGGTCACGCTCGACTGAACTACCTTTATAACTGTAAAGTATATCACACCTGAGATGGTCAGTATAGGACGACTTCTAATGTAGGGGCAGATAACCCTTCAGATCGGGTCTCGATTTCTGCGTATGACATACACATACAACAACTAAAAAGTCGTGGCACACACACACACACACACAAACACACACACATCGTTACATGCACCTTGAACACAAACACGCGCGCGCTGTTATGTTTTTTTCTCATACCAGATTAAGTACGGCATAGTATTGGTGACAATGATATTTGTCAGATGACGGTTGGTTGCGGTGCATACGGATAACGGAATCGTGCCAACTAGTTACACTCAAATGATGAATTATTGATAAGGATTTATACACGAATGAGTTCAGAGAAGTGAAAGAGGGAAAGTACTTTGTGGAGTAATTTTACACCACATCAATTTTATTTCGCATCTATGTGCCATGTGGTGCGCAACTCGTGATCTTACTTTGCATACATCATTTCAAATTAAAATTAGCAACGGACATGTAGACTCTATCTTGACAACTAGTACATGCCAACGACAATAGTACAATGGTCCCTGTTATTAACAAAGTTAAACACTGAACCATAGAGGCCTTGTGATTAAAAGCTTATGCTCTTAGCCACTAGCCAAACACACACACACACACACACCGTTACATGCACCTTAACACAAACACGCGCGCGCGCTGTATGTTTTTCTTATAACAGATTAAGTACGGCATGGTATTGATGACAATGATTTTTACATGCAAGAGCTCAGAGATTTAAACATCTGAGGACGGTTGGTTGCGGTGCATACGGATAACGGAACCGTGCCAACTAGTTACATCCAAATGATGAAATTTTGATAATGATTTATACACGAATAAGTTCAGAGATTTACAATCTCAAGTGAAAGAGGTCGGTACTTTTACATCACATCAATTTCATTTCGCATCTATTTGCCATGTGGTGCGCAACTCGTGATCTACTTTGCATGCAACATTCCAAATTAAATTAGCAACGTACATGCAGACTTTATCTTGACAACTAGTCAATGCCAACGACAATAGTACAATGGTCCGTGTTATTAACAAAGTTAAACACTGAACCATAGACGCCCTGTGATTAAAAGCTTATGCTCTTAACCACTTGGCAACGGTACCCCGTGGAAATAAACCCTGGACCATAGGCACCTTGTGGTAATAGGCAAATGCCTTAACCACTAGGCAACCGTAGTCCAGGGGCAGATGATGCTATTGCATGCAATAGAACACCAACTGTACAATAACAGAAGAAACCAGAAAGCTAAAGTCAGAAGTATAAGAATTGAGAGAGCGCCCCGTAAGGGCGAGTGGTCGAATATCCATCACGGAAATACTCAACCACCTTCCCGTTTGACATCGGAGATGGCTCCGACATCTACACCATTCTGTTAAGAACAGCGAGGGAAGTATTGCTTGTCATCTCGCGCAATGTTGTGTTATATAAAGATACCTGATTTACTTCAATGTGGTGTCGTAATTTAATTTATTTGATATTTTCTTTGTAAATGCTAATTTTATTTTATGCTTTTGGTAGGTATAAAGATAAAAAATTATATCATTTTGTGTTTATTAATTTCATCAAAATCAGCGCTGTCTGCTTATTGAAATTTTATAGATAAAATAAATTAAAATTATTTAGTTTTATCATACCGCGTAAATCTTTTACTACCACAACATAACTATGTTAAAGAATGGTGAACACAGTTCCAGGTAGAAAACATGCACGACCGACTTACCTATAGGATTAATTACATGTAAAACTTGACCCAGAGAAATACGGACAATTAAACACGCGTTGATAAAAGACACAAATACACACCGCGCCATACACCATGAACACACGATCAATGCACAATGTGGTGCGTAACGGAAACATGTACACATTGCGATACCACACACAAACACACACACACACACACACACATACGCGCTCGCACCTCGACATACATCTTGAACATACACGCGCACACACGCATAATAAAGCTAACGCAAACATACACATTAGCGTGCTTAACACAAACACACACATAAACGCACATATGGTCCTGAACACAAATACGTACACATTGCAGTATTGCACAAATACAAAAAATCGTGGTGCTTAAGCTTATCGCAAACACATACAAATGCATATTGTGGCGCGTAACAGAAACATACACATTGCAGTACTAAACACACACACACACACACACACACACACACAAACACACACATACACATACAACAACTAAAAAGTCGTGGCACACACACACACACACAAACACACACACATCGTTACATGCACCTTGAACACAAACACGCGCGCGCTGTTATGTTTTTTTCTCATACCAGATTAAGTACGGCATAGTATTGGTGACAATGATATTTGTCAGATGACGGTTGGTTGCGGTGCATACGGATAACGGAATCGTGCCAACTAGTTACACTCAATGATGAATTATTGATAATGATTTATACACGAATGAGTTCAGAGAAGTGAAAGAGGAAAGTACTTTGGTAGATAATTTTACACCACATCAATTTTATTTCGCATCTATTGCCATGTGGTGCGCAACTCGTGATCTACTTTGCATACATCATTTCAATTAAAATTAGCAACGGACATGTAGACTCTATCTTGACAACTAGTACATGCCAACGACAATAGTACAATGGTCCCTGTTATTAACAAAGTTAAACACTGAACCATAGAGGCCTTGTGATTAAAAGCTTATGCTCTTAGCCACTAGCCAAACACACACACACACACCCCGTTACATGCACCTTGAACACAAACACGCGCGCGCGCTGTTATGTTTTTTTCTTATAACAGATTAAGTACGGCATGGTATTGATGACAATGATTTTTACATGCAAGAGCTCAGAGATTTAAACATCTGAGGACGGTTGGTTGCGGTGCATACGGATAACGGAACCGTGCCAACTAGTTACATCCAAATGATGAAATTTTGATAATGATTTATACACGAATAAGTTCAGAGTTTACAATCTCAAGTGAAAGAGGTCGGTACTTTTACATCACATCAATTTCATTTCGCATCTATTTGCCATGTGGTGCGCAACTCGTGATCTACTTTGCATGCAACATTCCAAATTAAAATTAGCAACGTACATGCAGACTCTATCTTGACAACTAGTCAATGCCAACGACAATAGTACAATGGTCCGTGTTATTAACAAAGTTAAACACTGAACCATAGACGCCCTGTGATTAAAAGCTTATGCTCTTAACCACTTGGCAACGGTACCCCGTGGAAAATAAACCCTGGACCATAGGCACCTTGTGGTAATAGGCAAATGCCTTAACCACTAGGCAACCGTAGTCCAGGGGCAGATGATGGCTATTGCATGCAATAGAACACCAACTGTACAATACAACAGAAAGAAACCAGAAAGCTAAAAGTCAGAAGTATAAGAATTGAGAGAGCGCCCCGGTAAGGGCGAGTGGTCGAATATCCATCACGGAAATACTCAACCACCTTCCCGTTTGACATCGGAGATGGCTCCGACATCTACACCATTCTGTTAAGAACAGCGAGGGAAGTATTGCTTGTCATCTTCGCGCAATGTTGTGTTATATAAAGTACCTGATTTTACTTCAATGTGGTGTCGTAATTTAATTTATTTGATATTTTCTTTGTAAATGCTAATTTTATTTTATGCTTTGGTAGGTATAAAGATAAAAAATTATATCATTTTTGTGTTTATTAATTTCATCAAAATCAGCGGCTGTCTGCTTATTGAAATTTTATAGATAAAATAAATTAAAATTATTTAGTTTTATCATACCGCGTAAATCTTTTACTACCACAACATAACTATGTTAAAGAATGGTGAACACAGTTCCAGGTAGAAAACATGCACGACCGACTTACCTATAGGATTAATTACATGTAAAACTTGACCCAGAGAAATACGGACAATTAAACATGCGTTGATAAAAGACACAAATACACACCGCGCCATACACCATGAACACACGATCAAATGCACAATGTGGTGCGTAACGGAAACATGTACACATTGCGATACCACACAAACACACACACACACATACGCGCTCGCACCTCGACATACATCTTGAACATACACGCGCACAACACGTATAATAAAGCTTAACGCAAACATACACATTAGCGTGCTTAACACAAACACACACATAAACGCACATATGGTCCTGAACACAAATACGTACACATTGCAGTATTGCACAAATACAAAAAATCGTGGTGCTTAAGCTTATCGCAAACACATACAAATGCATATTGTGGCGCGTAACAGAAACATACACATTGCAGTACTAAACACACACACACACACACACACACACACAAACACACACATACACATACAACAACTAAAAAGTCGTGGCACACACACACACACACAAACACACACACATCGTTACATGCACCTTGAACACAAACACGCGCGCGCTGTTATGTTTTTTTCTCATACCAGATTAAGTACGGCATAGTATTGGTGACAATGATATTTGTCAGATGACGGTTGGTTGCGGTGCATACGGATAACGGAATCGTGCCAACTAGTTACACTCAAATGATGAATTATTGATAATGATTTATACACGAATGAGTTCAGAGAAGTGAAAGAGGAAAGTACTTTGGTAGATAATTTTACACCACATCAATTTTATTTCGCATCTATGTGCCATGTGGTGCGCAACTCGTGATCTACTTTGCATACATCATTTCAAATTAAAATTAGCAACGGACATGTAGACTCTATCTTGACAACTAGTACATGCCAACGACAATAGTACAATGGTCCCTGTTATTAACAAAGTTAAACACTGAACCATAGAGGCCTTGTGATTAAAGCTTATGCTCTTAGCCACTAGCCAAACACACACACACACACCCCGTTACATGCACCTTGAACACAAACACGCGCGCGCGCTGTTATGTTTTTTTCTTATAACAGATTAAGTACGGCATGGTATTGATGACAATGATTTTTACATGCAAGAGCTCAGAGATTTAAACATCTGAGGACGGTTGGTTGCGGTGCATACGGATAACGGAACCGTGCCAACTAGTTACATCCAAATGATGAAATTTTGATAATGATTTATACACGAATAAGTTCAGAGATTTACAATCTCAAGTGAAAGAGGTCGGTACTTTTACATCACATCAATTTCATTTCGCATCTATTTGCCATGTGGTGCGCAACTCGTGATCTACTTTGCATGCAACATTCCAAATTAAAATTAGCAACGTACATGCAGACTCTATCTTGACAACTAGTCAATGCCAACGACAATAGTACAATGGTCCGTGTTATTAACAAGTTAAACACTGAACCATAGACGCCCTGTGATTAAAAGCTTATGCTCTTAACCACTTGGCAACGGTACCCCGTGGAAAAAAACCCTGGACCATAGGCACCTTGTGGTAATAGGCAAATGCCTTAACCACTAGGCAACCGTAGTCCAGGGGCAGATGATGGCTATTGCATGCAATAGAACACCAACTGTACAATACAACAGAAAGAAACCAGAAAGCTAAAAGTCAGAGTATAAGAATTGAGAGAGCGCCCCGGTAAGGGCGAGTGGTCGAATATCCATCACGGAAATACTCAACCACCTTCCCGTTTGACATCGGAGATGGCTCCGACATCTACACCATTCTGTTAAGAACAGCGAGGGAAGTATTGCTTGTCATCTTCGCGCAATGTTGTGTTATATAAATATACCTGATTTACTTCAATGTGGTGTCGTAATTTAATTTATTTGATATTTTCTTTGTAAATGCTAATTTTATTTTATGCTTTGGTAGGTATAAAGATAAAAAATTATATCATTTTTGTGTTTATTAATTTCATCAAAATCAGCGGCTGTCTGCTTATTGAAATTTTATAGATAAAATAATTAAAATTATTTAGTTTATCATACCGCGTAAATCTTTTACTACCACAACATAACTATGTTAAAGAATGGTGAACACAGTTCCAGGTAGAAAACATGCACGACCGACTTACCTATACGATTAATTAATTGTAATACTTGACCCAGAGAAATACGGACAATTAAACATGCGTTGATAAAAGACACAAATACACACCGCGCCATACACCATGAACACACGATCAAATGCACAATGTGGTGCGTAACGGAAACATGTACACATTGCGATACCATACACACACACAAACACACACACACACACACACATACGCGCTCGCACCTCGACATACATCTTGAACATACACGCGCACAACACGTATAATAAAGCTTAACGCAAACATACACATTAGCGTGCTTAACACAAACACACAATAAACGCACATATGGTCCTGAACACAAATACGTACACATTGCAGTATTGCACAAATACAAAAAATCGTGGTGCTTAAGCTTATCGCAAACACATACAAATGCATATTGTGGCGCGTAACAGAAACTACACATTGCAGTACTAAACACACACACACACACACACACACACACAAACACACACATACACATACAACAACTAAAAAGTCGTGGCACACACACACACACACAAACACACACACATCGTTACATGCACCTTGAACACAAACACGCGCGCGCTGTTATGTTTTTTTCTCATACCAGATTAAGTACGGCATAGTATTGGTGACAATGATATTTGTCAGATGACGGTTGGTTGCGGTGCATACGGATAACGGAATCGTGCCAACTAGTTACACTCAAATGATGAATTATTGATAATGATTTATACACGAATGAGTTCAGAGAAGTGAAAGAGGAAAGTACTTTGGTAGATAATTTTACACACATTAATTTCATTTCGCATCTATGTGCCATGTGGTGCGCAACTCGTGATCTACTTTGCATACATCATTTCAAATTAAAATTAGCAACGGACATGTAGACTCTATCTTGACAACTAGTACATGCCAACGACAATAGTACAATGGTCCCTGTTATTAACAAAGTTAAACACTGAACCATAGAGGCCTTGTGATTAAAAGCTTATGCTCTTAGCCACTAGCCAAACACACACACACACACACACACCCCGTTACATGCAACTTGAACACAAACACGCGCGCGCGCTGTTATGTTTTTTTCTTATAACAGATTAAGTAGGGCATAGTATGGTGACAATGATTTTTACATGCAAGAGCTCAGAGATTTAAACATCTGAGGACGGTTGGTTGCGGTGCATACGGATAACGGAACCGTGCCAACTAGTTACATCCAAATGATGAAATTTTGATAATGATTTATACACGAATAAGTTCAGAGATTTACAATCTCAAGTGAAAGAGGTCGGTACTTTTACATCATATCAATTTCATTTCGCATCTATTTGCCATGTGGTGCGCAACTCGTGATCTACTTTGCATGCAACATTCCAAATTAAAATTAGCAACGTACATGCAGACTCTATCTTGACAACTAGTCAATGCCAACGACAATAGTACAATGGTCTGTGTTATTAACAAAGTTAAACACTGAACCATAGACGCCCTGTGATTAAAAGCTTATGCTCTTAACCACTAGGCAACCGTACCCCGTGGAAAATAAACCCTGGACCATAGGCACCTTGTGGTAATAGGCAAATGCCTTAACCACTAGGCAACCGTAGTCCAGGGGCAGATGATGGCTATTGCATGCAATAGAACACCAACTGTACAATACAACAGAAAGAAACCAGAAAGCTAAAAGTCAGAAGTATAAGAATTGAGAGAGCGCCCCGGTAAGGGCGAGTGGTCGAATATCCATCACGGAAATACTCAACCACCTTCCCGTTTGACATCGGAGATGGCTCCGACATCTACACCAGCGAGGGAAGTATTGCTTGTCATCTTCGCGCAATGTTGTGTTATATAAATATACCTGATTTTACTTCAATGTGGTGTCGTAATTTAATTTATTTGATATTTTTCTTTGTAAATGCTAATTTTATTTATGCTTTGGTAGGTATAAAGATAAAAATTATATCATTTTTGTGTTTATTAATTTCATCAAAATCAGCGGCTGTCTGCTTATTGAAATTTTATAGATAAAATAAATTAAAATTATTTAGTTTTATCATACCGCGTAAATCTTTTACTACCACAACATAACTATGTTAAAGAATGGTGAACACAGTTCCAGGTAGAAAACATGCACGACCGACTTACCTATACGATTAATTAATTGTAATACTTGACCCAGAGAAATACGGACAATTAAACACGCTTGATAAAAGACACAAATACACACCGCGCCATACACCATGAACACACGATCAAATGCACAATGTGGTGCGTAACGGAAACATGTACACATTGCGATACCATACACACACACAAACACACACACACACACACACACACACATACGCGCTCGCACCTCGACATACATCTTGAACATACACGCGCACAACACGTATAATAAAGCTTAACGCAAACATACACATTAGCGTGCTTAACACAAACACACACATAAACGCACATATGGTCCTGAACACAAATACGTACACATTGCAGTATTGCACAAATACAAAAATCGTGGTGCTTAAGCTTATCGCAAACACATACAAATGCATATTGTGGCGCGTAACAGAAACATACACATTGCAGTACTAAACACACACACACACACACACACACACACACAAACACACACATACACATACAACAACTAAAAAGTCGTGGCACACACACACACACAAACACACACACATCGTTACATGCACCTTGAACACAAACACGCGCGCGCTGTTATGTTTTTTTCTCATACCAGATTAAGTACGGCATAGTATGGTGACAATGATATTTGTCAGATGACGGTTGGTTGCGGTGCATACGGATAACGGAATCGTGCCAACTAGTTACACTCAAATGATGAATTATTGATAATGATTTATACACGAATGAGTTCAGAGAAGTGAAAGAGGAAAGTACTTTGGTAGATAATTTTACACCACATTAATTTCATTTCGCATCTATGTGCCATGTGGTGCGCAACTCGTGATCTACTTTGCATACATCATTTCAAATTAAAATTAGCAACGGACATGTAGACTCTATCTTGACAACTAGTACATGCCAACGACAATAGTACAATGGTCCCTGTTATTAACAAAGTTAAACACTGAACCATAGAGGCCTTGTGATTAAAAGCTTATGCTCTTAGCCACTAGCCAAACACACACACACACACCCCGTTACATGCACCTTGAACACAACACGCGCGCGCGCTGTTATGTTTTTTTCTTATAACAGATTAAGTACGGCATGGTATTGATGACAATGATTTTTACATGCAAGAGCTCAGAGATTTAAACATCTGAGGACGGTTGGTTGCGGTGCATACGGATAACGGAACCGTGCCAACTAGTTACATCCAAATGATGAAATTTTGATAATGATTTATACACGAATAAGTTCAGAGATTTACAATCTCAAGTGAAAGAGGTCGGTACTTTTACATCACATCAATTTCATTTCGCATCTATTTGCCATGTGGTGCGCAACTCGTGATCTACTTTGCATGCAACATTCCAAATTAAAATTAGCAACGTACATGCAGACTCTATCTTGACAACTAGTCAATGCCAACGACAATAGTACAATGGTCCGTGTTATTAACAAAGTTAAACACTGAACCATAGACGCCCTGTGATTAAAAGCTTATGCTCTTAACCACTTGGCAACGGTACCCCGTGGAAAATAAACCCTGGACCATAGGCACCTTGTGGTAATAGGCAAATGCCTTAACCACTAGGCAACCGTAGTCCAGGGGCAGATGATGGCTATTGCATGCAATAGAACACCAACTGTACAATACAACAGAAAGAAACCAGAAAGCTAAAAGTCAGAAGTATAAGAATTGAGAGAGCGCCCCGGTAAGGGCGAGTGGTCGAATATCCATCACGGAAATACTCAACCACCTTCCCGTTTGACATCGGAGATGGCTCCGACATCTACACCATTCTGTTAAGAACAGCGAGGGAAGTATTGCTTGTCATCTTCGCGCAATGTTGTGTTATATAAATATACCTGATTTTACTTCAATGTGGTGTCGTAATTTAATTTATTTGATATTTTCTTTGTAAATGCTAATTTTATTTATGCTTTGGTAGGTATAAAGATAAAAATTATATCATTTTTGTGTTTATTAATTTCATCAAAATCAGCGGCTGTCTGCTTATTGAAATTTTATAGATAAAATAAATTAAAATTATTTAGTTTTATCATACCGCGTAAATCTTTTACTACCACAACATAACTATGTTAAAGAATGGTGAACACAGTTCCAGGTAGAAAACATGCACGACCGACTTACCTATAGGATTAATTACATGTAAAACTTGACCCAGAGAAATACGGACAATTAAACATGCGTTGATAAAAGACACAAATACACACCGCGCCATACACCATGAACACACGATCAAATGCACAATGTGGTGCGTAACGGAAACATGTACACATTGCGATACCATACACACACACAAACACACACACACACACACACACACACACATACGCGCTCGCACCTCGACATACATCTTGAACATACACGCGCACAACACGTATAATAAAGCTTAACGCAAACATACACATTAGCGTGCTTAACACAAACACACACATAAACGCACATATGGTCCTGAACACAAATACGTACACATTGCAGTATTGCACAAATACAAAAAATCGTGGTGCTTAAGCTTATCGCAAACACATACAAATGCATATTGTGGCGCGTAACAGAAACATACACATTGCAGTACTAAACACACACACACACACACACACACACACACAAACACACACATACACATACAACAACTAAAAAGTCGTGGCACACACACACACACAAACACACACACATCGTTACATGCACCTTGAACACAAACACGCGCGCGCTGTTATGTTTTTTTCTCATACCAGATTAAGTACGGCATAGTATTGGTGACAATGATATTTGTCAGATGACGGTTGGTTGCGGTGCATACGGATAACGGAATCGTGCCAACTAGTTACACTCAAATGATGAATTATTGATAATGATTTATACACGAATGAGTTCAGAGAAGTGAAAGAGGAAAGTACTTTGGTAGATAATTTTACACCACATTAATTTCATTTCGCATCTATGTGCCATGTGGTGCGCAACTCGTGATCTACTTTGCATACATCATTTCAAATTAAAATTAGCAACGGACATGTAGACTCTATCTTGACAACTAGTACATGCCAACGACAATAGTACAATGGTCCCTGTTATTAACAAAGTTAAACACTGAACCATAGAGGCCTTGTGATTAAAAGCTTATGCTCTTAGCCACTAGCCAAACACACACACACACACACACACACCCCGTTACATGCAACTTGAACACAAACACGCGCGCGCGCTGTTATGTTTTTTTCTTATAACAGATTAAGTAGGGCATAGTATTGGTGACAATGATTTTTACATGCAAGAGCTCAGAGATTTAAACATCTGAGGACGGTTGGTTGCGGTGCATACGGATAACGGAACCGTGCCAACTAGTTACATCCAAATGATGAAATTTTGATAATGATTTATACACGAATAAGTTCAGAGATTTACAATCTCAAGTGAAAGAGGTCGGTACTTTTACATCATATCAATTTCATTTCGCATCTATTTGCCATGTGGTGCGCAACTCGTGATCTACTTTGCATGCAACATTCCAAATTAAAATTAGCAACGTACATGCAGACTCTATCTTGACAACTAGTCAATGCCAACGACAATAGTACAATGGTCTGTGTTATTAACAAAGTTAAACACTGAACCATAGAGGCCCTGTGATTAAAAGCTTATGCTCTTAACCACTAGGCAACCGTACCCCGTGGAAAATAAACCCTGGACCATAGGCACCTTGTGGTAATAGGCAAATGCCTTAACCACTAGGCAACCGTAGTCCAGGGGCAGATGATGGCTATTGCATGCAATAGAACACCAACTGTACAATACAACAGAAAGAAACCAGAAAGCTAAAAGTCAGAAGTATAAGAATTGAGTGAGCGCCCCGGTAAGGGCGAGTGGTCGAATATCCATCACGGAAATACTCAACCACCTTCCCGTTTGACATCGGAGATGGCTCCGACATCTACACCATTCTGTTAAGTATTGCTTGTCATCTTCGCGCAATGTTGTGTTATATAAAGATACCTGATTTTACTTCAATGTGGTGTCGTAATTTAATTTATTTGATATTTTCTTTGTAAATGCTTATTTTATTTTATGCTTTGGTAGGTATAAAGATAAAAAATTATATCATTTTTGTGTTTATTAATTTCATCAAAATCAGCGGCTGTCTGCTTATTGAAATTTTATAGATAAAATAAATTAAAATTATTTAGTTTTATCATACCACATAACTCTTTTACTACCACAACATAACTATGTTAAAGAATGGTGAACACAGTTCCCGGTAGAAAACATGCACGACCGACTTACCTATACGATTAATTAATTGTAAAACTTGACCCAGAGAAATACGGACAATTAAACACGCGTTGATAAAAGTGTAACAGCGGACTTTTCGTCAATTTTAGACATTCCGATTACTTAATATTTTTCATCTTTATTGACATTTTTACTAAGAACTTCCAGGTGTCTTTACTTTACTTTCTATGATATTTGTTGAGAGGTTTATCTTAATCCAGTGACTTGAGATAATACGTTTCCTAAAACCCTTGATTTACACTTTTATTATATAACATTAATTACCTCAATCATGTCATTTCTATGTCTTATATTTGTATGTTTGTACGAGTATTTACAACATGTACCTAAGTTTTCGGTAATCAACCAATCAAATGGTTTCATTTAATCTTTTTCTGGTTAATAGATATTCTTTATAGCAACGTGAAATCCCGAAATCTGGGCTTTTCGGATCTACCGGAGTGAGAGAAGGTTGACACGGAATTTTACCGTTCAACTCCAAACTCGTTGTTTGAATATTTTTATATCTTAAGCGGATACACGCAACATATCCAATATCTATTGTGAACATTTTTATTTATTGTGAACTCTTTTACGGACATATCGTTTTAGCGGAAACCCGCAATATTATTCATCTGAATGTGAACAAAATTATTATACATGTATGTGATTTACATAGAATATACTTCCAAAGAAACGACATCAAGTGTTTTTAGTATTTTTTTGTTTTCATTATTTTGTTATTAAGTAAGCCGCCGGTCCGTCCAGCTCTACCCACCTAACCAGCGACGTTCCCCAACCACCTACGGACCTTATATAATTTTCGGCGCGCTTACAAGTGGTGGAGAATCCGGGTAGCTTCACTTTTAAGCTGGAGCTACTTTCCTAGTACCTCAAGCCAAGCAACCTGAGAAATATTTTATTAATTTTTGGATTGACCAAAGATTTAGTGACGTGTGAACATGGGATCGTATTTCCGGAATAGAAGTAATTTCCAATGGCGGGATGGATCAAACACATCCAACTCAATGTACAATAGAGGTAAATTTTATTATGGATTCGGCCATCAAGCGCCACATCACTTCGTTGCTCCAAAGTCGCAACACAAACTTTACACTCCTCGCCACACAGGAAATTATTGTGTTTATGTACCACGTTTTCAGCATCATAGATGCAAAACATGCACCTGATAATGTCGGAAATTCACGATCAGAATCAACGCCTATCAGGAAAACCAAAAGCGCCTATAGGAAATCCAGGGACGCAAGACGCTTGAAAGAATTCATCGAGCGAAAAGTTATTTCATCTTGTTTTCCATATTCGGAACTTTCGGACAATGACTTTATAAAGTGTGCTAAAATAAACTCTATTCATCAACATCTACAACCTAGGGAATCAAATTCATATGTGAAATCGTTAGAACATTCTCTTACGGAGTTACAAAAGGAGAACGAAATGCTAAAAGTGAAATGCAAAGAGCTTACATCGTGTACAAACAAGGTAGAGAAACTTCAGGCAGAAAATATAAAATTTCAGGAAGAAATTACAACATATAATTCATTATTACATCTTGCTCATGACTCATTAAAAGAAAAATGTGAACTTCAAACCAGCATGGAACAATTAAAACTAGAATATGAAAAATTAAAACGTGAACACGAAAATCTAACGCAAAAGATTCAAACTCGAAACGATGAAACAACCACAGCATACAATCAATTTTATCAATTAGAATATCGGACTTCGTCACAAACGCAATCTGTGCATACGGCACCACAGGAACCTTTGGACTTATGGGAAAGACAAAACCAGCAGGACAATTTAGCGTATTACCATGGAAATTCCGGTAACCCCTCATTTCAATGGACTCAAGGACATTCAAATAACCCAGGACAACAACCAGGAAGAACAAACCGACGCCGACGGAAACAGAACAATGGACATTTTTATCAAGGATGTTAACACTAACGTTTCATTTCAAATCTGAGTGAAACTTGTCTTAATTTTTCTTTTTACTCTGAGGACAGAGTAAATTTGAGCGGAAGGATATTGTAACAGCGGACTTTTCGTCAATTTTAGACATTCCGATTACTTAATATTTTTCATCTTTATTGACATTTTTACTAAGAACTTCCAGGTGTCTTTACTTTACTTTCTATGATATTTGTTGAGAGGTTTATCTTAATCCAGTGACTTGAGATAATACGTTTCCTAAAACCCTTGATTTACACTTTTATTATATAACATTAATTACCTCAATCATGTCATTTCTATGTCTTATATTTGTATGTTTGTACGAGTATTTACAACATGTACCTAAGTTTTCGGTAATCAACCAATCAAATGGTTTCATTTAATCTTTTTCTGGTTAATAGATATTCTTTATAGCAACGTGAAATCCCGAAATCTGGGCTTTTCGGATCTACCGGAGTGAGAGAAGGTTGACACGGAATTTTACCGTTCAACTCCAAACTCGTTGTTTGAACATTTTTATATCTTAAGCGGATACACGCAACATATCCAATATCTATTGTGAACATTTTTATTTATTGTGAACTCTTTTACGGACATATCGTTTTAGCGGAAACCCGCAATATTATTCATCTGAATGTGAACAAAATTATTATACATGTATGTGATTTACATAGAATATACTTCCAAAGAAACGACATCAAGTGTTTTTAGTATTTTTTTGTTTTCATTATTTTGTTATTAAGTAAGCCGCCGGTCCGTCCAGCTCTACCCACCTAACCAGCGACGTTCCCCAACCACCTACGGACCTTATATAATTTTCGGCGCGCTTACAAAAGACACAAATGCACACCGCGCCATACACCATGAACACACGATCAAATGCACAATGTGGTGCGTAACGGAAACATGTACACATTGCGATACCATACACACACAAACACACACACACACACACACACATACGCGCGCGCACCTCGACATACATCTTGAACATACACGCGCACAACACGTATTATAAAGCTTAACGCAAACATACACATTAGCGTGCTTAACACAAACACACACATAAACGCACATATGGTCCTGAACACAAATACGTACACATTGCAGTATTGCACAAATACAAAAAATCGTGGTGCTTAAGCTTATCGCAAACACATACAAATGCATATTGTGGCGCGTAACGGAAACATACACATTGCAGTACTAAACACACACACACACACACACACACACACACACACACACAACAACAACAACTAAAAAGTCGTGGCACACACACACACACACACACACACACATCGTTACATGCACCTTGAACACAAACACGCGCGCGCTGTTATGTTTTTTTTCTTATAACAGATTAAGTACGGTATAGTATTGGTGACAATGATTTTTGTCAGATGACGGTTGGTTGCGGTGCATACGGATAACGGAATCGTGTCAACTAGTTACACTCAAATGATGAATTATTGATAATGATTTATACACGAATGAGTTCAGAGAAGTGAAAGAGGATAGTACTTTGGTCGATAATTTTACATCACATCAATTTCATTTCGCATCTATGTGCCATGTGGTGCGCAACTCGTGATCTACTTTGCATACATCATTTCAAATTAAAATTAGCAACGGACATGTAGACTCTATCTTGACAACTAGTACATGCCAACGACAATAGTACAATGGTCCCTGTTATTAACAAAGTTAAACACTGAACCATAGAGGCCTTGTGATTAAAAGCTTATGCTCTTAGCCACTAGCCAAACACACACACACACACACACACACACACACACACACACACACCGTTACATGCAACTTGAACACAAACACGCGCGCGCGCTGTTATGTTTTTTTTTCTTATAACAGATTAAGTATGGCATAGTATTGGTGACAATGATTTTTACATGCAAGAGCTCAGAGATTTAAACATCTGAGGACGGTTGGTTGCGGTGCATACGGATAACAGAACCGTGCCAACTAGTTATATCCAAATGATGAAATTTTGATAATGATTTATACACGAATGAGTTCAGAGGTTTACAATCTCAAGTGAAAGAGGTCGGTACTTTTACATCACATCAATTTCATTTCGCATCTATTTGCCATGTGGTGCGCAACTCGTGATCTACTTTGCATGCAACATTCCAAATTAAAATTAGCAACGTACATGCAGACTGTATCTTGACAACTAGTACATGCCAACAACAATAGTACAATGGTCCGTGTTATTAACAAAGTTAAACACTGAACCATAGAGGCCTTGTAATTAAATGCTTATGCTATTAACCACTAGGCAACCGTAGCCCGTGGAAAATAAACCCTGGACCATAGGCACCTTGTGGTAATAGGCAAATGCCTTAACCACTAGGCAACCGTAGTCCAGGGGCAGATGATGGTTATTGCATGCAATAGAACACCAACTGTACAATACAACAGAAAGAAATCAGAAAGTTAAAAGTCAGAAGTATAAGAATTGAGAGAGCGCCCCGGTAAGGAGGAGTGGTCGAATATCCATCACGGAAATACTCAACCACCTTCCCGTTTGACATCGGAGATGGCTCCGACGTCTACACCATTCTGTTAAGAACAGCGAGGGAAGTATTGCTTACCACTATAAAATACTGCCAAAGTTGTCAGATTTAAGTTTAGGAAATATTAGTTAAGGAATGGTTGTAAAACTGGGGCCAGTAACTCAAATTAACCTGTAACCATTAGAATCATAGGTCTCAGTGTCACCCCCATCCATGGCCAAAAACACGGAAATTATATTCATTGTATCATATACCAATTTTTTTATTTAATAATAAAATACATTCTAATAGTGGTATTTGATAGTTTGTCGTATACCACTTTTTGGATGCATTTTATGATTACATTCAACAATTTTACAACATAGTATATTTTGTAACCAAGGAATGTCAAGTCTTCTAGATATCAAATCACCAGACCCTATAACATATTTAAAAATATGGTCAAAACACAGATTCGATTGCATTTGTTTTTAAATTAAATATTGTTACAGGGCCCTTAGATCCAACCAAAATCTTTTCCAATCCAAAAACGGAAGAGGAAGTGGATGGGAAATTTCGTAGTTAAACCCTTTTTCAGATAATTAAAACTTTAGTAATTTCAATTGTTAAGACCAGATTTAGCTTTGAAGATACTCCTGCACTGCCTCATCATTTAGACTCTTAGGGTATGGCACCAGTCCATGCAGTGATAAGGCTAACAAACCTTTCATTTCATGTGCACATGCTATTTATTAAGTTTCAAGTTTTTAATATCTTTTGATACATGAGGTTGTTGATTTTAGACCAATGTGACCCTGAATAATGACAAGATTGACCCTTTCTTCAAACTTCAAAGAATTTGAAATATGAAAATCCCTGCCAAAATTAATGTCATCCTTATATCGATCAAAAACAAACATCCGTGTCCGATTCACAATCCAGAAGCAAAGCAAAAACTTTGAAACTGACAAGTTAGGTTATTCACGTGAACTTCTACCAGGGAAGTGAGGCCGGGTGTTCCAGAAGGGAAAGCACCTGCTGTTAAGCTAGCTACACCCGCCACGTGTGTAATCTAAATTGTGTGAAAGGAACATGGAACTATGAGATGTCAAATATATCCAGGTCATGGATACAGAGACATCAAACTTATCAACAATACTGTGATGACAGCCATAAAACTTTGTGAAGGCCTTAATAAGCCTACGCTTGCAATATCCCTGGGTCAAATTGCAAGCAGCCTGCTTCATTATATATTTTACCACGAAGTCAAAATGTCAAGTATTCAACAGTATATGTTGTCCTCACAAACATTTTCTATGTAAAACCACCAATACTCTCATCCAAAGATACTCACCCCGGCACCCGAATTTCGAAGCGAGCGGAAACAGTAGCAACTATCTGTTGTCGTTGCGAATGCAATATAGAGATATTAGACTACTGGTCATTTAAGAAGTAGTTGGTTGGTTAGTTGAGTGTTGCTTAACGTCGCATCAGCAATTTTTCAGCTATTCGCGACGAGAACTATTTTATTAATCTCTATGGATTAATCCATGAACAAGTTTGTGTATGCATGTGAAGTTCGAGTGTGTTGTATAGTCTGCCTTGTACTAGCGCGCACCCAGGGCGACTTTAACGTGCTAGCTCACAGAGTCAGTACGCCGCAGACAAGCGTACCACTCCCCCAGTCCATTACACTGATACCAAGTGAATCAGTAAAGGCCAATGGCAAGGAAAATTCACTTTCCCACATGTGGTTCGAGCGGGACTCAAATCACAGCGGTGAGAGACCCTGGATTTGAAGACTGACGTCTTATCCATTAGGCCACCGCGGCCTCCATTTAAGAAGCAGAGCATATGTGAAATATCAACACAATATTTCAACAGCACATCTTGGGCATATGTTTAAGTGAGCTAAAAGCAACTGAGCAGAAAATTGGTCCTCTAATATTCACAGTGCAATGGGAGTTAAAACCCCAACACATCGTTTCATGTTTGTTTCATTGCTATAGATTGGCATCTTTAGCAGTGCCTACCTACTACTGTAAACGTATTTAATTTCGCGTGTATTTATTTTCGCGGTATAGGAAATTTAGACATATCCGCGTAGTTAAATTTTCGAGTTTTTGAAAGGCACACGATAACACAAATAGCATAATATAATTTTCACTTGGTATTAGTTTTCGCGCAAAACAAACAACCACGAAAAAGAGAAAATTAGCACACCGCGAAAACAAATAAGTTTACAGTACGTAATGCAGTAATATAGACCGGATGGATTCTACATATAGATTTGGAACAATTAGTCATCATTCAAATTTAAAAGATGTATATTATATGCACCCTAGAGGATAAACATATGCCTGGATAAAGGCCTACAGAAGTACCTGTTCACATTATTAGATACAATTTTGTTTCATGTAGTGCCTTTCAAAATCTTGTTTATTGTAATCAATGGTTTCAATGTGTTTATTGTGTATTGTGGTTTGGTGAGTTTTACTGTATGTGCCCTTTGTGGCACAGGCTATTGTCCAGCCCTAGCAATTCAGGCTATGGCCCAGTCCTAGCGATTCAGGCTATTGCCCAGACCTAGTGATTCAGGCTACTGCCCAGTCCTAGCGATTCAGGCTATTGCCCAGTCCTAGCGATTCAGGCTACTGTCCAGTCATAGCGATTCAGGCATTTGCCCAGTCCTAGCGATTCAGGCTATTGTTCATTTCTTGGTGACTCAACCCATTGCTAAGTCCTTGGTAATATTTATATAACAAGAAAGAAAAGAACCAAGCTACCATCTGGTAATACTCGGGTAAATTTAATTCCGCGAAATCGTCACCACTGTAGCCCACTGCCATAGTCAAAACATTGTCCACCGCGATCTCCAATTGGAAAATGTCCTTTTGGGAAAAGATGGTCAAGTTAAAGTATCCTACTTCGGATTCGCCCGCAAAATCGAAAACGCTTAATTGAGCAACACCTTCTGTGGAAGCGCCTCCTATTGCCCACCAGAAGTCTTGCAGGGAAAAGCATACAATGCCTTCGCTGTAGATGTCTGGAGTTTGGGTGTCATCCTCTATGCCTTGGTCAATGGAGGTTTCCCATTCGAAGAATCAAACATTCACCAGATGGTTGAATATTTACTGCACTACATTTAACACCTGGTGATGCAACATGTGGTTGAATAGTTGTCATGGGATTATATGGCAGGGGATGTGAAAACTATTGTGGTTACACTATATTAATGTCCTCGACATCTTTATCACCTTATACTGTTTTGAAGCTTCAAAATTCCTTTCTTCTATGCCTTTTCAATTTATCTCTTTATAACACCAAGTCTGGATGAAAAATGGTGACCAAGAATTGAGGTTTTAGCACACTGCTACATTAAGTGTGTTTACAGTATTTAGGCACCCAAGAGGTGGTTTAATGACTGTAGTTTGCGGTTTGAATGCCACTTAGGGCAGATCCTAGTGTGAGAAAGTTTGTCAGTTCGTTTTCCAATGGTCATTGAATTTCTCCAGGCTCTCTCCACCATCCCTAAAATGACCACCTCATCAGTAAGCAAAAGAATCTTGACTGTGTGTAAAACACAATTACTCCACTCCACTCCTTTATATCATCAAATCTGGCTGAACACATGGTGGTAATGAATCAAAATTTCACAAGCAAATTCAGTGAATTAAGGTCCCCAGCCAGCAGGTTCTTTTTTTTTTGTGATTTGCACTCATGTTCAAAGGACCATAACTCTCAAGAAAATAAGCAAACCAACCCAGGTTAATGACATGCACAACTCCTATCAATGTTGATACTTTGCACCAAGTTTTGTGAAATAATGCTTCATAATTTTGGAGAATAAGCACAGACAAGAATGTTGGACGAACGGAAGGATAGACAGAAAGAAGGACAGACGGAAACTTGAATTTAATATCCCCTTCTTTCTCTGAAAGGTGGGTAATAAAGTACCAGTATGCTAACACAGTATTTATTCAAGTGTAATAAATAAGACAGAAATTCCTTCATTATCATTACATGTATAATATTTATTGCATCATGTACAAATAATAATTTATAATATACAAAATAATGTACAATATTTACAGGTTTTTATTTATATATCACAGTAATGATTTAAGGATAAATGGATAAACTAAATTCCACCCCAAAATAAAAGTCACCAATGTGAAAATAAAAACTGACCTAAAACATCCTCAAACAACTTCCTTACATCATCAATTTTCTAGTACATACTATCTATCTGTTTTTTATTTCCTAACTTCAGTTTCAAGAATGATACTAAAACACTAAAGCTAAAAGAAATTCCAAGGCAATTTGTTCAAGGATTTTTTTTTGGTCTGTACATTGGCCACATGTAGATGTTATTTAAACTAGGATTTGCACTCAAGCCAGTGAATATCCCTGGTACTGACCAGTTCAACAGAATAAAATCCATACATACCACAATTTTCTGAGAAATAGAGTAAGAAATAAGTTGGTTCTAGTGCACTAGGACTTTTGTTTTAGGACCAGTAGATCGCAGAATTTACTGAGTCCCAATAATCGTGGGTAAAAATGTATATTTGAGTGATTCTTCACCCAGGATTATCAATGATGTGATTTAAATGCGAGACCAGTTAAAATCTTTCCCAGGACAAACTTTGACCAAATGTTAACTCCCACCACTTGTTAGGTAAAATAAGACAATGATTTTTAGTTAAAAGTGGAAATGATGGTGTATGAAATAAAATCAGAAGTTTTGAAAATATAAAACAATAAAATTGATCCATCTAATTTCAGTCTTGTCCTGAAACATATACCTTGATCTTATTATTTAAAAAAAAATCACACCAATAATTATCATGACAAAAACCAACAACCAAAAATTGTCTCGGATTCACCCCACCAGGCTACGGTAGTTAAAACTAGGATACAATGTGTACGATCAAAATGGAAATGTCCATTAAAATTTAATTGGCACATTCACCAATCTATGGAATGTTCACACTTTCACTCTTACTCTCCTAATATCATTTCAGTTCCAATCGACTATAATTTTTAATCATGATAAGTATCCTTTGGCAAAGAAAGGTTAAATGGAATAGAATGTCCAATAAAAAGAGAACTTTGATTTCGAGAATCACACCTCTGAAACTGGGTTATCTCCCTTGGTGCTGTAAACTGCTTTATATTAGCGCACACTTATGTTAGTGAATTTTCTTAACACAAGTAATAAACTCAGTTTTACTTTAGCGAACAAACTTTTTGAATGAACTCCGAAAACAGAATATGTAATGTTAGCGCAGTTGTATTTTAGCGGAAAGATCTTGCAGCTAAAAGCGCTAAAATAAAACTGTCGCTAAATTTTCACAATATTTTGGAACATTATGGTTTCTGAAAAAATCAGCAAATCTTCATCAGCACGCATCAATGTATGTATTGATTTAAAAAAAATTAAACTTAGTCAGAACAGTAAAACATAATGGAAGTGATGACATCAGATTACTGGCCAAAAGTTGAACATATGATACTGGTACACACTGTATAATGCTAATTTTCATATTATTTGCTTGTAATTTATTGCATATATCTTACACACTTTATTATTTAACTTTGTTCATTATACAAAACTGTACTACATTGTATTAACATGCTATATTGTACTACCACAAATTTGACTGACTTACTAAGTAGATTTGCAATGTCTTAACTTACAGGGTTTGTATGCCCCATTTAAAATTTTATTACCAGATATAACAGTGTTCCCCACAATTTGACATCAGAGAAGAGATGTTGCCACATTAGTACTTACTGACACAACAGTTTATCAGATTTGTGGAATGATATAAGAAAAAGGGAATGTGAATTCCTGAAATGTAACAGTAATAGAAATATGAGGACTGCTAAGAGAACTGAATATAGCAATTCATGTCGTACATTTGATCGGGCTTTACGGAGAACGGAGCTTGCTTATACAAAAACAAAGGACCCACAGGAATCATGTGGTAACCTTATTCAATGTGGTTTCTAATCACACTTATTGTTCTTGTACCAGGACTTTGTAAAATCAAGCTAGTCACTTGATGAGACTTGACGGTTATATTCTACAATGTTTGTTATGAGGGACATACTTTATCAATTTTGTAATTCTAGCACTAGTACTAACAATTAAAAAAATTCTGTCCACGAACTTCAAAAACTCTTATTAAAATTGTTTGGTTCACTATTATTTTAATGTGTTGTGAAGTGGCATTGTCACAACTAAGCTGACTCAGTGACTCAATATACATAAGATTAACATGTTAACTTACTGCTAAAGTCACTGTTGTGACATGGCATTGTCACACCTAAACTGACTCAATCTACACAACATGTTACCTAAACTTACTGCTAAAGTCACTGCTGTGACATGGCATTGTCACACCTAAACTGACTCAATCTACACAACATGTTACCTAAACTTACTGCTAAAGTCACTGCTGTGACATGGCATTGTCACACCTAAACTGACTCAATCTACACAACATGTTACCTAAACTTACTGCTAAAGTCACTGCTGTGACATGGCATTGTCACACCTAAACTGACTCAATCTACACAACATGTTACCTAAACTTACTGCTAAAGTCACTCAATCAATCAACATGTTCAATCACAGAAATTACGTGAAAACTGTACCTACTTCAACAAGATATCAATTTTATCAGATTTCCTGAGTATATTAATACAAGCTGGAGTTAAAAAATTATAAAATGCAATAAAAATCCGGACATAATGCTGAAACTATTTGTGACTATAATGTAGAGATTCTATAAAAAATACAAATGTTTGTGACCATTATTATGTGGCTTTGATGTAAAAAAGTCATCATCTTGTAATGAATCAATATGAATCAATTACATGTGTTCGGCATATATTAATTCATGTGTGCGCATGATGAATGTCATCAATGAAGACATAATAGATGAAATGTTCAATTAATACCTGGAATGATACAAAAAAAATTTTTTTTTAATTTTGCCACCACCAGTTTGATGGTAAGCTAAGAAAAGAATTTGAAAACTTGACAAAAATATTGATAAAAATGACAGTGGAATTGCAACAGGATTGCCTCGACTACATTTTACCTTTTTACTGCATGTTGAGACAAAAACAGTTCTATGAAGAATAAATGCTGAAAGAAACATGATGTCGGCATTTAAATTTTTTATACAAAAGCAGGAGAAAGACTTAAAGAACTCAAACATCTCTATAAATATTTTTTTCATAATTAGTGTGAAATGTGTAAATTTAATAATAATTTTTTTTTGGTAAGATCAATGTCAATCTTACCAAATTAAAAAATAGCAAGAAAATTTTTTAAAAAATGTCAGGTTTTTTGAACTAGTGTTTTGCCATCTCAACAATAGTTGTTGCTACGGTCATAATGAGAAAGCTTACCGGTAATATCAAATTTTAAGATCAATGCTGCTGATGATGTCCATGGCATGAAAACTCTGGGGAAAAAATTTCAGACAAGACAAAAAAAATTCATTGGATAATATCTCCTTATTTATATACTGGTATATGTTTAATATATTTATGATAACTAGCACAAAAAGATCACAAAATGAGCATTACTGAATAAATACATCTTACGGTATATATCATGGCAGCTTTTGTTTGTCCTGTATAGGTCAACTTTGACCTGTCTGCTTGACCTTTAATTTAATTATTTACTATGGATGAGTACATTTATGTATAGGATTCACGTTAACATATTATGTCTACATAATGTGAACACTAATCAAGGATCCTGTATACACATGATTAACTGCGAATCCTACTACCCATTTATTGGGTGGATTCTTCTATATGAATATTCCTAATGAAAGGTCAAGCGGACAGGTCAATGTTGTTTGCCTAAAATACATCGGTGTGTGTGCATATATAGTAAAGCTTTATTGTAGTATAAAAATGTCATTATCCGAGTAGAATACAAAAAACGTCATTCCCAGCATACATCATCTTTCCGTAACGTAGTTTGTAATTTTTTCATGTCTTTAAGTACATTGAGTGACACTTCCCGCGCACTAGTTGGTCGGATTTGAACTTTCCCTGTATTCCCTTTTGTTTTAATCGTTGTCGTGACCTCTACTTCTCCGTTTGTATTATAGCTATCTCTAGATCCACTTGCTGATTTAGATCTTGGCGTACTCTCGGCGGAATTCACTTTGTTTCTATTGGCAACTTTTTTCTTCTTTTTATCTACAAGCTGAAAAATATACATTGTCATTAGAAAAATTTTGAAAATAAGACAATAACATATTTGAAAGAACCTGCCTCTTGTCTATTAACAAGCTTTGAAATTAGGTTTATCAATCATGTTACTTGTTTCTTGCAGACTTGTGGTGCACAGCAGCAACATAAGACAGGTGTAAGTAGAGGGGAATAATTTAGTTTTATGTCTCAATCAACTATTTCACATATACAGAGGTGGTCACTTAATGGATGGTGGGGGAAACCAGAGTCCCTGGAGAAAACCATCAACCATCACACTTGATAAACACCTGCTAAAAGTTACAGTTGACAAGCACATGCCAACAATCAAACTTAACAAGCACATGCCAAGTCACACTTGACAAGCACTTGCCAACAATCACATTTGACAAGCACATGCCAACATTCACATTTGACAAGCACATGCCATCAGTAACACTTGACAAACACCTGCTAACAATTACACTTGACAAGCACCTACAAATTATCAAACTTAACAAGCACATGCATAGTCACACTTGACAAGCACTTGCCAACAATCGCATTTGACAAGCACATGCCAACAATCACATTTGACAAGCACATGCCAAGAATCACATTTGACAAGCACATGCTAACAGTAACACTTGACAAACACCTGCTGACAGTCACACTTAACAAGTGCCAGCTGACAGTAACACTTGACAAGCACCTGCTAACAATCACACTTGACAAGCACCTGTCAACGATAACACATGGCTGATCCTGATAAAAAATCTTGTTATATAAATATTTATATTTTTTAAATCAAGCTATGTCATTCATACATACTTTGACCTGATTTCTTCTAAGTTTAGATATTTGTTGACTTTTAGCTTCCATTCTTGTAACTAAGGAATCCAGTTCTCTCTCTAAATCATCCCGTAACCTAGGGTCCTTGACTTCATTTATTTGCCGCGATAATTCTTGATGCTCACTGGAATATATAACACAACACTTACCATGAATATAAAGTTATAAGATCTATCAGGAGATCAAAACAGAACATTTAGTTCATCAACAAATGAATCAAGATAAATGAAGTTATGGAGTAGTTAACTAAGCAATGTTCAGAACTATTACTTCTAGTCTTCTAAAGGATATAAAGTTACACAACTTTGTGTTTTTCTGAAAAAACAATGTTAGGGTGGGAGGCAAAAAATATCTTTTTGTGGAAATTTAAATGTTAACATCCAAAAATTCCACAGAAACATTATGGGAATTTGATCATGTGGTATACCAGTCAATTCCATTAGTGGAATTTTTAGCTGGATATTTTACATGATTAGTAAAAACAAAAGTTTTGCATACTGTGTAAGAAGATATAAAATACTCCTGATTTTCAAGGTGACTCTTTTCCCCCGAACATATCTTCTCAGCGAAAATTTCATATTTCCCTAGGTACACTTTCCCCTTTAGTCAGAACCGTGAAAACTTCTTATAGCAAGAATTAATAGTTTAGAAGATCAAAACTGCGAAAGTTACCTGTTGCTAATGTTTCTTCTTATACATACATATCATGTAGTACTTATTTTAATGGAGTGGGAAAAAAAACAAAAGCTACAAGGTACTCACAAACTCATGCGACCAAATTCATCTTGAAGTTGTAGCAGGATATCAGCCAGGTCGTTGTTCACACTACCAGAGCTTGACCCTGACGACGGACTTGGTGACCGCTGGCCGTTTACATGGTTAAGTGCTGTACATAGGGCTAAATTGTGAGATTTCATCATAGATAATACTCTCTGGACGTTAGCACCAACAGAATGACTAGGAGTGGACGACTGTAATATAAAATAAATAAAAATAAAATACATGTTAAATTTTATTTATGCTAATAAGAAACCCCATAACATCACTGCATTAACACTGCTGATAAATATTTTGCCTAAAAAAATTTATTTAATAAAAATAGTGGTGTGTATTATTTTGAGACATCAAATAATTAATTTATTTTAGTTATACTTGTCACTCTCCAACCAGAAAAAAATACTACTTAGAGTGTTCAGAACTCCCCAAATGGGTTCTCTCAAATATGATTGAACTATTTAAGACAACTATTACCATCAATTTCTTCAAATTTTAGTTATAGATGGGTTGTTGTTTCAAATTTGAATGGATGTGTGTTGTGCCAACCCAATAGTTTCTTAGTACAAAGAGAAGTAACTCCTTTATAATCTTTATGCATTTCAATTTTTTTTAAACAATAGGTATAAATAACACCATTAGGAAAAATATATAGAGTGTTGCCACCTAGCTGAGAGCTTGTCATTCATTCCCTTTAGTTTGAGCGTTTTTAATTTTAAAATCCAGTAGTCCTCACTGTCATCCCGATGTTTTTGGGAGACTATATCTTCTGGGTCACTTATTAGTACTTGTATGATCTCGAAGATCGCATTTTGGAGACTGTGGTCACTTTGGTTGAAGTGTCTACCCGTTAGTTCGTCTAAATTTTTAAGGATGTAACAGGTATGTTCATACATTTGTTCCCGGAATGGTCTTTTACTTTGGCCAACATATTGTTTGTGACATTTTGAGCAAGAAATAAAGTAAATAAATAACACCAGTTTAGTTGGTAACAAGAATAACTCAAAACTGTTCCTACCTTTCCTGCTACAAATGGAATTTCTGCTAAATTAAGTCTATAATGTTTTCCGTAATCAGGTGGGGGTTGTGTTCGAGGTTTTTTAGTCGGTACCACTTTTTTCTTCTTTTTTGTCTTTTTTGCTTTTGGTACTGGTCCG
Source organism: Anadara kagoshimensis (assembly GCA_021292105.1). Taxonomy (NCBI): domain Eukaryota; kingdom Metazoa; phylum Mollusca; class Bivalvia; order Arcoida; family Arcidae; genus Anadara; species Anadara kagoshimensis. Next base: position 45,619,462 of record CM037865.1, read on the forward strand.
TCTATATTTTCTCCATGCATTAAAATTCTGCTTGATTGTGCCACAGATTCCAGCTGCATGAAAATAAATAGGAATACATGAGTATAAAAGTAAACATGAGCATGCAAAATAGATATAGAAAATGATGTACTCAAAGGGAGTTTAGTGCAAAATATAAATTTGGCTACCAAATCGGCAAATAGCAATGTCTGACCAAAAATACTCAAAATTATAAATGACCTGTATTTTATTAATGTATGATTATTCTAAATATCAGTAAAATTGGTGAAAATTGCTCAGAATCCAAATAATGATATTATCGGATGACCTATCTGATTCTGAAAGATTAACAATAAGCTCTATAAGGTCAAAAAGACAATTGATTTCATTTTATACGAGGTTACAACAGCAGTAGTAACTAAGAATTATCAATAAATACTTGTAGATGTTACAATGGTTTCAAAGTCAGCAAGGTGACGGAAGTTGTCTGCTACTTGTTTCGATTTAGATTTAATTTGTCGGTTATTTCCACTAATTTTTACATTTTCTGAATATGATTTGCAATGCATATTACTCCATACTTCCTGCCTAATAGACTGAAGTGGCTGATGTTAGAAAAATTTGTAAACCGATTTCTATCACCATTACCGGTAAATATTCTCACTATCAATCTTACCTCTGCAGCTTTGTTTTCTATCATTTTTCTGTGATGTTGTTCTTCTTGTAATTTACTTTCTAATTCTCTTATTTTGTTCTGAAACATAGACAAATTACCTTAAATTTATACATGTAATTATACACTGCATTTATATACAACCAAGTGATCTTGTTTATTGCATTATCTGTAATATCTCGTCTAATGCAAGATTGACAATAGAGCCATACAAAAATTACTCAAAAGGACGTTCATTAGTACCCACTACCCATAAATTATATTTTAATTATTTGAAAAACTATTTTTTGGCAGAAATTTTCGAAATAGCTTGATTCAGTCCTTTTTAGAATTTTTCAGTAAAAACTAGATCTGTCTCTTGAGAGCCAAATACCCCCTGCCCCCAACTAAGATTTGACCTCTTAACCTTTGACTTATGCACATAAATTTGGTATGCAACAGGAAATGTAACAGGAAAGTGAAAAAATGCAGGGTCAGACCAGGTATCGAACCCGGGACCTCTGGCACTATAGGTGAGTGCTCTACCACTGAGCTACCCAGACCACCACATTCCTCTCTTCCTTTTTTTTCGATTCAACCCCCTATGAATCAAAACCACCAGATTCCACCCTGGGCCCAACCTGTTGGTCAGCCACTTCCCAGGGTCAGACTAGCCCCCAAATGTAACAGGAAAGAGAACAAATGCAGCGTCAGACCGGGGATCGGACCCTGGACCGCCTGCACTATAGGCGAGTGCTCTTCCACTGAGCTATCCA